>VYZT01005349.1:260873-314532 GCA_013400735.1 Pomatostomus ruficeps | reverse complement strand
CGAGCGGGGCCGGCCCCGGGAAGCCGCGTCTGTGAGGGCGGAGCGGAGCGGGGCTGCGGCAGCGCCTCCTCCGGCAGCGCCTCCGCCGGCGCTCACATCCGGCTGCGTGCCACGGCGGCGGCGTGGCCTGCGGGCGGCGGACGGTGGCGTCAGCGCCGCGCCCTCCGCATAGCTCGGCGCTCGGGGCGTCACCAGTCCGATTCCCGTGCGGGTGTTCGCTCCGGAGAGCCTGCCTGGTGCGCGTAACGCCCGCGCTCCCTCCGCGCCGCCGTGGGGCCGCTGTCCCCGCGGTGCCGGTGACGGCGGCCTGTCCGTCCGTGTGCGAGCGCGCCGGCCCCAGCGGTGCGTGACACTGCAGCGAACACACTGAACTTGTAAAGGGATTCCTAGAATTGTGAGGGATTACTCAAAAGGATCTTCTGAAAAGACAATCTAGTTTACTGAACTGCAGCAGAATCTACAACATAGAGATATTTAGCTTCAGATGGGGGAAGCGTGGAGGGCCAGGGCAACCGCAGTGTCACAGGGTTGATCCACTTTTTTCAGAAAGATTTTTAAAATAGCCAGCCCAAATCAACTTTCCTCTATGATAATTTTCTCATCCTTCTGCAGACGAGTAGAACAATTGACCATAATCTTGTAGCAGGCTGGATGCATGGGTCAGTAGCTGGGTGTGTGCAGTTTTTCGTTGTAAGCCTCCCTTAGCTTTTCAGACTGTATCCGTATTTTAGGCCTTTCAGAGAACGTCTCTAAGTAGCAAAAAGCTTTTGTGCAACTTAGGGCAGTAGTGCTGTAACTGTGATTGCGGCTACTGAATGATGCTGTGATGGTTTTCACATACGTGGATTCAAAGAGATTATCCTTGCGAAAAGGCAGATTTTTTTCCCATGTAATCTGGTAAAAATTTCCTCTCCTTACAGTTTTGGGTCTAACTAGACAGTATCACAATGGTCCACACAGCTGCTTGACCAGTTGGATTTATGTCTATGTCCTTGGATACTTTTATAAGGCTCAAAAAGTATCAGGCTCATCACAAAACTTGTACAATTTGTGGATCGCACACAGCAAGTTTACAGCTATCTCAAACGTTAGAGTTGTAAACACAGAGCAGAGGAAGGAACAAACAGGGAACCAAAAAGGAAGACTTGTTTTACGCTGTTTAAAACATTAGAGTTGTAAACACAGAGAAAAGGAAGGAACTGAAAAAGGCAGACTCGTAATAATATGATACGACTACTCAATTAAGCCGTATGTGTCAAGACAGTTCTGTGCAGACTCACATCCTGTCCCAGCAGGGCTTCCTTGGGCACCTGTGATGCTCTGATTCAGCTTCCCTCGGCTGTGGCTCAGCGGTACAGACTGTATGTGTATTCCAGCCGTATGAGCTGAGGCAAACACAAATCACCCAACAGCATCACTGGGGGCTATTTGCTAGGTTCTGCTGCTTCTTATCAGCAAACTGAGATTTTCCTTCTAGAAAAGCAAAGGGTGCCTTTAGAACAGAGGTAATAAAGCACATAGTAGCATTTAAAGCTATGAAATATCAGTATATCATATGTAATCCTTTGAGATGACAATGCTGGAGAGTCCAATGGCTTCATCTGGCAGAGTTTAGGGTACCAAATCTGCTGGAAAACGTGGATAGTAGAAATTTTTATCTCCTGTTCAGTTGAAAACAAACTGAGAAACTAAAATTAATTAGAAAACGGGACAACCACGAAATCTACAACTTTGTCATCAGTCTTAGGAAAAAGGGAGAGTAAAGACCTGTTATTGTTCAGGAAAGGGAGAGAATAGTAGATAATGTGCAATGGATTGAAGGATAGAGCACGTCCTTATTCTTCCAGTAGAACAATCTAGTTTAACAATGAAAATACTATTCATTTTATCAAGATAATAATAGCACACACACACACACAAAAGAGTTAAAGTCCTTACCAAGTGCGTTAAATTCTGTAGGGACAGATGAAATTTGCCCTAAAGTATTTTTTTGGGAAAATGAAACAAAACAAAAACACCAAAACCAAACAAATAAACAACCCCAAACAAGAAAAAAAACCCAAGCAAACCACAAATAACTGAAGCGGTGTCTGCAATGTTGAAAGTTATTTCTGAGAAGCCATTCAAGAAACCTGGAGGACTTCAGAATGATAGAGAGTCCCATCCTCGAATGTTGGAAAAATAACGCCCAAAATAATGCTAAACCAAGTGGATGATTAAACAGAGAAACAATATAACTTGGTTCATCAACTTCCATCTTTGACAAGAAAGTTTACTTGCTGCTAACAGGGTAGATAGTATATAATTTGACTTTGCTAAGATTTTTGACACAATTAAATTTTAAAGGAATACTAAGGAAGCTAGTTGACCTAAATGCTAGCACACCTAGTCTTGTTAATGAATTATTAAGTTTTTTGATAATGCTTTTGAATCCAATCATTAACAGTTCCCTGTTAAAGTGAAATGGCATTTCAAGGGGCATTCCAGGCTCAGACTTGGTCTGATTCAATATTTTCATCCGTTTTGGTAATGAAATATAAAGTACATATACAAGATTTGTGATATTATTCTGGGAAAGATTTTAGTCACTTGGGGAGACAGAAATGAGGAGAAAAATATTTTGACATATTTTAAATACACTCTAAATAATATGAAATTACATAAAGTGCAAAATATTGCACTTTGAAAAAGAAAGCAAATGTATTCATATAAACTCTGAAATAATAGGTTACTCACAATATATTGAAATAGGATGTGAGCACTACAGGGTACCAGAATTTAAACAATAAATTAATAGTGAGATGTTACTGCAAATAAATACTATTTTAGCACATAATGACATATGGAATTTGAGAACAGCAGCTAGGACTTACTTCATATTTCATTTCATTGCACAAATGAGGATACAGTTGAATCGTATATCCAAGTCTAGGCATGATGCCTGCAGGAAGATGTCAATCAGCTGGAGAGAACTGGGGGAAGCAAACACTGCTTGTGGTGGGGGACGTGGGAGAAACGGCCGGCGGTGTCCGGCGGGGACCGTGTCCGGCGGTGTCCGGCGGGGACCGTGTCCGGCGGTGTCCGGCGGTGTCCGGCGGGGACCGTGTCCGGCGGTGTCCGGCGGTGTCCGGCGGGGACGGTGTCCGGCGGTGTCCGGCGGGGGGCGGCCACGAGCCGAGGCGAATGGAGCTCAGCCGGGGAGCGGCGACATCGCCCGGGCGGACGGACACTGCCCCGGAGAGCGGGGACACTGCCCCGGGAGGAAGGACACTGTCCCGGGAGGGGGAGACACTGCCCTGGGGAGGAAGGAGACTGCCCTGGGGAGGAGGGACACTGCCCCAGGGAGGAAGGACAATGCCCCGGGGGGAAGGACACTGCCCCGGGGAGCGGGGACACTGCCCCAGGGAGGAAGGACACTGCCCCGGGGAGCAGGGACACTGCCCCGGGAGGAAGGACACTGCCCCGGGGAGGAAGGACACTGCCCCGGGGAGGAAGGACACTCCCCGGGGAGGAAGGACACTGCCACATCCACCTAAGGGGCTGTCCAGACATATCCTACCTGAAGCCCGGGCCCAGAGGCCGTGCAGGAAGGGACACAAAGGCAGAACTGAAGACAAGCTGTGTCCCTCAGACCTATGTGGAGGCTAAATAGAGTTCCCAAGCCCTGGGCAATTATAGGTGAGTAGAAGTCCCAGGTGAAACAGACAAAACAAAACAAAATAATAAAAACCCAAACACACCACCAAAAAACAAGCCCACAATGAACCCAAAATCTTCGTCCTCAGTGACTTACGAGCACTACTTAAGGATCTTCCAAAATAGTTTCTTTTGGCAAAACTCAAAAGAAGAAGAAGGGAAAAAAAATGCTGTCTACTTTGTTCTGGTTGCAGGTGATACACGTAGCATGCACTCTGTTACCAATATTAAAAGAGTTGGCTTTCACATTGTTGAAATTGATTCATTAAGTTAATGGGTTATAAATGCTTAAGAAATGTTTCACCCCAGTTCTGTTTTATATTGTTGTTAAGTTCTGTTTTTCCACCTGTTGGCTGTCTGGTTGAAATAAGGTTTTGGATTTGCAATTGGACTCTATGTTCAATTATTCTAAATGGGAACAAATGGCCAAACTCGGGGTTTCTCCAGAAACTTGTCTGTGGATGTCAATCAGGACATCAATTGAAATGAAAACCTCCCAATTCCATAATTCAGGGTGCTCCGAGTGGGCAGAACTGATCAACCCAGCCCAACTGGGCGTACCTGAGGGTGGGTGAGGGACCCCAGAGCCCAGGATTGGATTAATGTAGCAAAGACTCCTGACTGACAGCCGGGGGAGATGAAATCGGCTGCAGGAGCCCCGGGGGCTGTGCCTCTGGCTACCCCGGCGTGTGGCCATGCACCCAGTGCTGTTCCCCTTGTTTTGTAGTTTATTTGGCAGATCGCCAACTTGGTCTCTAATTAACACTTTTATATTTATTTTTAATAAACCCTTTTTACTTCTTAATTGGCTGATTGTTTATAACAACTCAGTAGTCCCAGGACATGAAAGGCTTCACAGGTTTGACCACAGCCAATATTATGTCTCCTTATTAGACCGTAGTTCTCTATCTTCCCCTTGAGGGATATATAGCGCTCTTAGAGGCAAAAGTCAGCCTTAGAATAGTTCAGAGTTTCTGGAAGAAGCTGTGAAAAACCATCACTTGAACATAATACCAGTCTCAAACATGACAGCAAAAAAAAAAAAAAAACAAAACCCAAGAAAACTTTAAGAAAAAAATGCAAGGCTAATGGACAGGCAAAAAAAAAGGGGTTTATAACCTGCTTTTTTTAGAAAATATGTAGTATTTCAGTGGCTGAATAAAAATGAGGCTTTGATTGTTTCAAAGCCCTAATTGTAAAGCAGAGGCATTTTGGTTTTAGCTACAACAACTAATATTTTTAAGTAAGTCCATAAAAGCAGAAGCAGCTGAAAGTTTTTAAGAGTTTCACCTGGAGAACTGCTGATGCCGGAATATCATTTCAGCCTTTTAACCATCAGCCTGTCATTATCTCCAGACTCAGTTCTTGTAGTCTTCCTGTCTTGCTGTAATGGACACAAGCAGCAGCCTCTTTGGCTTTTCATTTCTCTCAAGTAATTTCTGACTACATTCAATCTCTCAGTTTTCTTCTGCTTCTGTATTAATGAAGTTTTTCACTCTCCTTTCCATAGCCTGACCTGCTTCTCCTTATTCATATCTGAATATAATTGTTCCCACTCTCATTTTGCCAATACAACTGGTACAGAATACATTATTAACAGAACAAGATTTTATGAAAATGGTTCCATTTCGGTGCAGACATGCATAAGTAAGGGCTGTCAAGATCTGAGGAATTTAAGATACAATTGATCTGACAATTTCAGAAAGCATCCCTCAGATTCTGAAGATTTGAAATTTGGGACACTACATCAAACTACACTATGGGGTCTAAAAGTTTGGACTCACCAAAATCCTCCAGGTATGTGGCATTGTTTTACTGATTTTCTCATCCTGGGGAAATTACAGCAACTGTTAATGACAGCAACATCACATTCTTCTCTTGCCATTGGATTATGGCAGAGTAAATGAAGCACCCTTGAATATGGTTTTTGCAAGTTAAAAAGCACAAAGGACCAGAAATGGGATATTTTTCCAGGTATCAGAAAAGACCTTTGCTTACAACACTGAAAACAAATCATTGCTGTCACACAAATCAGATGTTAACTCCTCCTTCTGTTCCTGTTTTTCTCACAGATGAAGACTCCCCACAACAGTTCTCTGGGTTAGCACACTTTTTGGGAAGCATGTCTCAACCTACTTTGTTTCTTCTAAATGAAATCTTTCTTTGCCTTGTCAAAACTAATCTGTGCTGTCACCAGAGAGACAAGGGAAGCACTCCAAAGAGGAAGGAATGGATGTGTGTCACTGTGTATATATACGTGTCAGCTGGTTTGGATGCGTATCTCGGTATGCTTGTTAGAACCGCTGAGCCCATTAAATCTAAAAGATGCAACTGAGACTCCAGAAATCTGCTTGGTAGACAATTAATCATGTATAGGATTTTCTGTGTCTAGAGCAGAAAGTAAACCTCCAGAGATTCAGCTCAGAAAGGCTGTACCTCTTGTGCAGATAGGCAAAGTACTCATCAGTTCTGGAGAAATAACAGAAGCCCTGGAGAGGCAGTGGGCCTGGCCTGTTCTGTGATTAAGTAAAGGTCATTTGTGCTGTTCTTGTTTTCCACCTTTCTCCATTAGATCAGCCCAGTCACTTAACTTTGAAATAAATTTTTGTTAAAGCAGTACTTGGGGCTTAGTTATTGCAAAATAAAAATTTACAGCCATTCAAGATAATAAAGAACAAGGCCTACTATCTGATTATCTTTAAATATAGCAATTACAAATTCTGATCAAATCAGGAACCCCTCTAATTCATCAATATCATATTAAGAAGCAGAATTACCTTCTTAAGCAAAAATAGTTTCTCATGATTTTATGAAAAATCATGCATAGTTTTTACAAAATGATGGAGTTTGAATCATGGTTCAAACACTGCAAATATTGCTGCTTCCAAGAGGCACACAGTTCCAGTAGTTCTTCCCGAGGAAAACAGCAGGTCTGCTGCTGCCTCCTGTGACAAGAGGGTTACTGGACCTTGCAGCCCGGAGGTGAATTTAGGGAAGGGCACAGTCATGTGTCTCTGAGACGGCAGATGGTGCCGGAGTCAGGCTTTGCCATGCCTTTAGGGGGTGGTATTTGCTGGACAGAGGACTTGGTCACAATCTTCTGAAGTACAGAAGCTGAGGATTTATTTTAAAATGATACGTTTGAAACTGTCTGCACAGTCACCACTTAAGCCACTTGGGATGACGGTGTTGGGAGGTGACAGGAGAGCACAAGGATCTTGGCAGTCAGTATTCCTCAGGGAAGGTCACTGATCTTTCTGATGTTTAACGTGACTATTGCCATTAGAAAGCTTCAGTAGTTCAGCAGAAATCAAACCTCCTGTGGTACCATTGTCACACAAAGTACAATAGTCACTACCACTGAAGGACACATCTGCTATCCCCAAAGATTCTTGAAGTGTAAGAAAGCCACCCTTTCCATGCTGTGAGTGAGAGGGATAATTCCTTTCAACACTAGGGGTCTCAAGGTTGTCTTTAATTATTTCAGAGATTTTCAGGCCAACGGTATCATCAGTATGGTTTGGTGCGAACAATGGTCCCGGCCTCAGCTCTATCTCTTCTGCTCTTATGTACCTGCTGGGGACATACTGCTGGCTTGGACCCAAGGTACATGCAAAGTTTTCTTCTGCAGTAATCGGATCTGTGCTTCTCATAGGTTTCAAGGAGATTTGGGAAATCAGTTCTTGGCTGTTTAGATCAGAAACTCTATCTGCATTCGCTTTGCTTGAGTTGCTTGCCGCTTCACTTTCAAGTTGGCTACAAGCCTCATTCGGTCCAACCCAGTCCTAATGAAAGCATCAATAAGTTGGGGTCATTTTGCACAGTTATTCCAAAATAACTCTTCTTTCTTTTTATCTTTGACACAATAACTCAGTTTAGTGCAAATCCAACAGCCAAAGTTTGAGTAATAGGGTAAAAAACCTACCTGCTCATTTCACAAAATTTTACAAGAATTTTTACAAGATGACACCACTAGATTATAATGCAAGCTGCTGATATTGCTTTGGGTTTGAAAGGGTGCACCTTCTGCATTCAGTCTGAGCTGGGAGTCACTGGGGGAGTTCTACTTCTAAGGAGCAAGAAGCTGGACAGAAGCTCTGGTGGTTAACTAGAATGTGGAAGCAGGAAACTGAGAAACTATAAACTCTCAGGAAGATCAGAACCACGTGTCAGTAATTCTGCTCAGGAGCTAGAATGATTAATCCCAGAAAAAAAAATCCTCCTGTTATGAACTGAGGGTCATAAGAAAGAAATGAAATTTATTTCTTACCTTAAAATTCCCATTGTGCAAACTATAGAGTGGCTGAAAGAAAGCAGCTGGCGTGGGAATGTTAAAGCAGGTGAAGCTTTTTGCCCTGAAGTGAGAAAATAACACTTTAAAAAAGTGGACAGTTTTAATGTGTTCTGTCTCCGTGATACTGGTTAGATGAACCCCCCACACTTAGTAAGACTGCACAAGAAGCCCACTCATCATGATTTCTGACTTCTCATGCAATTATTTGTCTGTCACCTGTGTGTTGATGTCCCTGCACTGTATGGACACAAACACACGTACTTGAACTAGGCCGAGGAGCTAAAAAAGGAGAGCCAAAAAAGAGAGAGCCAAAAGAGAGTCTAAAGAGAGCGAGCAAAAGGAGAGGGCAGAACCCTCTCACCTTTATTTATATGTTTTTAGAAATTACCGTGGATTGGAGGTAGAAATTACCACCTCTCAATCACACTGGTCAAAGACAAATCCATCACATGTCTCTGCCTAGGAGAATGGAATGAAAACAACAAGGAGAGTTAGCGAAACATGGCCATGTTTACAACAGCATGCGTGAGAAAGTATTACAGCAAAGAGAAACATTGAAAAACTGCAAAACTCAGGACAACACCTGTGCATGCATTTAATGTGTCTAACCTGAAGCACAGTCTTGTAAGTTTCTTAAGAATATGCCACAAAATTAATATACGGGTTATTATAGGCACCGAGCTATTTAAGCATTTGTTTATCAGCTTACTTGATTTGAACCACTGTTTCTGAAAGTGTTTTAAAGAGTTCTAATTTCATTACATTTAACAGAGTTCTGCCAGACATCCTTGCCCCTTTATTAGTGTCTATCCTGTAAAAATATTTTATCATATGGACATCATGTATTCTGTTTCTCTAAGAATGATGTGTATGTGGAGCATAATAATGTACGTCAAGGCAAAAGAGAAAGAAGTAGGAGATTCACCTATGCTCTGCCACCATAAAAAATTGCAGAGGATGGTTGAACCAAGGTTCTAAAACCACTTTTTTCTCTGTACAACTTGGCCTCAGATGAATCTGAGTCAGTTCAGTTTGCCTATATTGGTATTTTACCTATTGACTCCTGCCAGGTGTATCACAAGTAGCTTAACATTGACATCAGTTTAGCCACCTTTATGGATTGCTGTGTACTTGCACTTTTAATTTATGTACATGAAACTTCAAAAATTTCCATGTGTTTAAACCTCTTTAACTCCAAGGGACCACGATCCTTGAGCTTTAGCTGAGTTTGGGAGTCCCAAAGGTTCTTTGGTCTCCTTCAGGACTGTAGAGTGGGTCATTAACTATCACCAGCCAAGGAACACGTCACGTTTCAAGATTGTCAAAAGACCTTCTGGAAATGACTGAGTCAGTGCAGCAGGAACAGGAAGGAAAAGGGATGTAATGACTCTTGATTTAGCCTTTTCAGGCCATAAAGATCAAGGGGAACTTAATGAAAATCACATACCTTGAGGAAAGCTTGCAGTTCCAGAATAAATAGAGAAGAGTGCCAAAACTTAGAGGAATTAACAAGAACTGCATAGTTTTGGTATTTAGAATCTTTTCAGAGACTTTTGGGACATCTAGGAAAAGAATCAGCACAAAAATTTTTAATAAAAAATCTGGAAGTCAAGATAGAACCCCAAATAACCAAGCACTGCAAATGAAACAGGCGGCTAAGGGCCTTAAGGGAAGTAATTTGGCTATGAACATCGGAAGAAAGCTAGTTCTGATTTGAAAAGCTTCATTTTACCTGTATCATCTTCTTTTTTTGGAACATGGACATGAAAAATAAGATGAAAACAACTTTTTTTTTACCTGCTTTTTGAAACACTGTTGTCTGGCTCCACTCACTCCACTGACTGTGGTAGGAATTCTCATTTTCAGAAACTTTGCAGCGAACTCTGGCAGCATAAGCAGTGCCACTGCGGAGCTCTGTGGCTTCAATTTCTACCTGTGGCAGTGAACTGGGTAGTGTCTTGTTCAATGCAACCTGCAAAGTATTACCGGGTTTTGCTGTTAATGAGACTAATGAGACTGGGCAAAAGGATGGTCTTTCAAATACTCTTTTTTTGTTGTTTTTTTCCCTTTTCTTTTCCAGATTCTCTTTGCTGAGATACAAGAAGAGGTCCTGCATGATGATGGATGACTTCTGCAGGGTTTATGAGAAGAGTTGTTGAACTTCAGTATTGATGTTTTATATAAAATCTCTCAGCCTTAATCTGGGAAACCAGAAAGGCCGGCTTAAGTCAGCTGGTGGAGAGCCCTGAGCTGACTAGCAAGGCCACTGCACCCAAAGAACAAGGCAGGATCGCTGTATCATCCAGTTACCTCCCAGGACATGCTGTACTCCTTGTACTGCAACTGATATTGAAGAATTTCAGCGAGGTACCAAGGCACATTCCACATGCTCCACCATATCTGGCACTTGCTGGCAGTGGCATTGCTCTGGATGTTCAAAGGTGGATCAAGTTTTACTGCAAATAGAGGAGGTGCGGTTTTTTCACAGTATTTGGGGCACCACAGAAGAAGATGCATGATATTAGGCTGACTGAAGTCACGGAAGATAAAGCTGGGTCTAAAGAGCGATACGAACAGTAGCAGTACACCAGATTAGCTTACAGGATCAGAACAGCTACAGATCTGACATAGATTAATGATAACTCCAGTAGTCCCTAGGGTTAATCTTGCAAGCAAAGAACCACTCTGGATATCACATTCTGCCCTTACAACATACTACCAATATGGACAGGCTTTGAGCTTTTCTCTCTAGTACCAGGCCATGGGACAGTAATGACTCCTCATTATATAATTTCCTAGGGAAAAGCAAAACAACAAAACAGGCAAATAATTGATGCACTCCAATTGCAAATTACCCAGGGCACAAGAAAACACGATGCAGATGTGAAGTATTCTTCAGAGCCAGCCCTCTCTGAAGTCTGGGAAAAGTCAGGATGGAGAGACTCAGCGCCTGCATCCTTACTGGGGCAGTTCACACAGGGCACTCTCTGGGGATGGGCAGCCTTGCTTGTTTGCATTGTTTCCCTTGCTGTCTTTGAGACATCCTTTGTTAGGCAGCATGTCAGACCTATCCTGAAGCTGCTGGGCAGAGCCTCAGCTCCCGGCTGCCCTGGTCCATACTTACTGTGCTTGCGGGGACTGTACTCTGGAAGGGTCACGTATGTGTGATTACGTCCAAAGAGGTTTCCTTGGAGAGAGACTCTGTAACCATCTGTTTCCAAGATCGGGCTGGCTAAATGAATTGTGCAGTGGTACTGATTCTGCATGCTCTCTGTGGCAGTCAGTTTGCAGCTGGCGTTGTGGCCCTTTGACCAGAGGCTGGAAGAATTAAAAGGCTGAAAGTTTCTTTTAAGTCATGCAATTAAGTGCTTTTCAGTTTATGGATGTGTGGCAGCTTAGCCACACTCTGGAAGACCATGAACCTCTTTAGTGCAGACAGCAAGCAAACCAGCAATCCAAAACCTGGCTAGATGGCAGAGTTGGATAAGGAGGAAGGAGACACCTTCATAACCTTACTGCTGAGAACACCAGATCTCACTCTGAAAGTGAGAGGGCTCCTGCCACGGCAGGAGAACAGGCGGACAGGGGGAGAGGAGTGGATGGACAGTTGGTTACAAGTGCATAGCACAGGGGTAACAGTAAGCTGTAGGTGAAGTCCTCTTTCACTACAAACAAACCAGTACTGACAGCAAAATGTGTTGGAAGTTGGTTTGTCCTTTTGTGGTTTAGCCATTGGTTTAGCAATTTTTTCACATTGCATGTGAACCCACAAGAAACTGGGATATCACAGTTTATCAGCTTGCCCATCTTTCCATAAATTTAAAATCCAATATTAATAAGAGTTAGGCTGTTTTTTACTTAACCATAGCAGAATATGAGGCATCTTATGTCAGAGTGGCTTACCCTCACGTAATAGTTACTGATGGTCAAGACAATGTTACCACATAATCGAAACACATTCATCTCAAATTATCCTATCAGTTAGCAAACAATTCACCTGATTTCCTCTATTAGAGGAAAAACTATTCAGATAATATTCTAAATCCCTTATTAAAGCTTATAACTCACTGGACTTGTATTTATGTACTTACTAATACAGATTAAACCATATAGGTGTTTAATTTCTAGGCAAAAGGGAAAGAAATTATTAGAAGTTAATTAGTCAACTTTATGTAGGAGGGGCTCTGGAAGTTCCCACGTCATGGGGACCAGAGGCTGGGAAGGGAAAGTTCTCTGTGCTGAGATGCCTGCCAGAAGAGTTCACTGAACAGATGGACAGCCCACAGCTGGCAGGAGATCATGCAGCCACGTGTACCGGACCTTTGCTGCAGCCCCTGAGGCTACAGGACCACAAAAGAGAGCAGCTTCTGAGGCAGCCCAGGTCTGGGGAGGAGCAGAGCCCACAGCTGGGCTCCATCTCTGCTTCTCAGTGCTGTCCTGCCCATGCCAGGGCCGTGGCTGCCACAGCCAGCTCTTGGTGTGCAGCTCTTACTTGGTGAAATGCAGGTAGAAAGGTCCATCACCCACAGGCTTCTCCGCTACCCACATGCAGCTCACGGTAGTCACGTAGTTATTCAGGCAGCTCAGGCTGCCAGAGAGCTCTGCAGAGGAAGGAGACCGGAACTGGGTTCATGTATCACTGGAAGATGCCTTGCTCAGTGCACCAAATAAATGCATCACTTGCTAGTACTTCCTTTGCCGACACTGCCTCTGATCTTCCTTATCATGGTTTTACTCTCTTGTAACACGCGTCACTGCATGAGATGCGTGTAAGATCTTAGAGCAGGGACCTTGAGCAGAGGCTACACAGTTTCTGCTGCCCAGCTTGGCCATTATGTGCTCAGTCCCCTAGGCCTGGCATTGCCAGCCAGCTGTACTGGTTCCTGGGACCTGGGAAAGGGCAGTCAGAAGATCTTGGGTTGCATACTGAAGGGTCTGTGAACGAAAAATGAGCATAGGTATGTGCCTGTCTTTGTACAGTGGACCTACTCCAGATCTCCTCTTACCTCTCCCTTTTCCTCCACCAAAGAGCAGCACAGCAGCAATGCACAGCTGGAGGCCCAATTGCCACACAACTCCTCCCATTCCAGAGAGTACCTAAAACACAAAAATCATTAAAAGCAGTTTTGTTGATATTTCTACCAGTGGGTTGAAGCGTTAGCTGCGTGCATCTTCCAGCCAGAGAAAAGCTGATCCTGAATCTCACAGCACGAACAATGTTGTGAGATTGACTACTCATGTTGACTACTCAATGTTGTGAGAGTCACTACTTGACTAGAATGGACTCTGAACTGAACTCTACAGCTGGGGTAACATGAGGGTGGAGGAATGTTCTGTCTCAAAAGAGCTTGGGTCAGTTATTATTAGAAGAAAAAAAAAAAGAAAAAAAAACCCAAACAAAACTTGCCAGAGATTATGATCTCTCTTTCAGAAGAAGCTGGGGAAAAGGGGAAGGGTGTCAGGATAGGAGAAACAGTAGGTACAGTATTAGCACAGGACCAAAAAGATATAGGCTGGCTATAGAGTAAGACTGTGATTTCTAACCAACAGATGGTCTGAAGCAGTCTTGAATAGAAGTGAGCGAGAAAAAGCCTGTGCTTAGCAAGGACTGTGATATAGTGATCATTAGGATTGTTTTACTGAAGAGATGAAGCGATCTTATCCATGACCAAGAATCTCCTTCCAGTCATGAATTTCACAAAGCTAGACAGCAGCATCTGCATATAACTTCTTGTGCCTGCCTATAGTGTCCCTTGTCTGAATTAAATTGTAAAATAGTTACGATGTTTCAGAAGCTGATCAAGAGAAAAGGAGTATTTCTAGCTTTTATTTCACCACCTCTTCATTTATGGGTTTTTCATAAATATCCTGTTGTGCTGCAGACTTTCTTGAGCGTGGGGGTTGTCGAGAGGAAGTGTCACCATTAGCTGATTTTAGCTGAGGGAGGCTGGGAGGCATGAAGCCTCTCCTGCTTATCATTCTAATCAGGTCTGCTTATGATCCCTGTGATAAATACAGTAATACTGACTAAACACGAAATGGAGTGAGCTGCATTAAGTAGAATTATACATGTGCTTACAAGAACTTGTTCAGGCACACAAACAAATAAACAAACTTAGGTCAAGATAAGTAAACCAGGACAGAATGTTTCCAGGTAATTGCTACTAATTTGATAAACTCCCCCCACTCCCACGCAAGAAGTTCTTGGTTCAGTTCTGCAATGTTTGAAACATGTCAGACATTTCTGGCTCTCTAGCTCACCTGGAAACAAACACAGCATGTTTAAATGCAAATGTTTGTGTTAGAAGACATAAATGTTAGTCATAAGTAGGTCATGGAACACAGAATTCTGAAAGACTTATCAGAAAATTATTTTAGGAAATAGTACATAATCAGCGGAATGAGATTCTGCAGTACATGAATGCAATTAGAGGAGCTAACATGCAGACTGTGGATCAATTAAAAGAAAAGTTATTCCAGCCACAGGTAGCATTTGTAACACCATTAATTAATTTCTTCTGTTGGAATCAACACTATAAACAAAAAATTGCTATTAATATGGAAATAGTTCTGAAAAGGCCTATAAGAATGATTTAGTACTGGATAACTTTATTCAGAAATCAACAATTAAAGACCAAGTGAATCTCTTTAACTTAACTGAAGGCAAGGCTAAGTAGTCATTTCACACCAGCCATAAGTATCTTGCATGAGAAGATGATTTCAGCTAGAAGAAAAGTAATTTCTTTTCTTTTTTTTTTTAAATCTACAAGAGAAAGATGGAAAGAATCCAGTAGTTGGACACTGAAAGTAGATACAATTAGACAGAAACAAAGTGAAGAATTTGTACAAAGGGGAACTGTCTTTACTGCTGAAACCTCTTGCCTAAACATATGCAAGACTTGTAGTCTACACAGTTTGGTTAAGTATCTTAAAAAAGAATAAAAAATCCTACTAGCTCAGATGGAAGCCCAGTACTAGCAGCACGGGTGCAATTACAGCAGCTGCTAGCAGTGGAAGACAAATCAACTTTTTAGGCAGATGTCTTGGGGTTCAGACTGCTTGCTGCTTTCCTGTGTTTTAATGTCCAGTTTCTGCAACACTGCAGAGTTGTGGGTGAAGGCAGAAAAGCCGTATGAGAACTAGTGTCAAGAAGGGAGAACCACCTTCACTCTGCAGGAAAGAGAGAGCAAATGTCGGAGATGATGCCCTGAAATGATACACCAGGTATGCTGCCAGCAGTCTATCAGCACCAGGAGGTGGTGGTGACCTTGATTTCCAAGGTGTCTCAAGCTGGTTGCAATGGTGTTTCCATCCTTTCCCGCCCTGGTGTTTCCAGGGCAGAATTCTGCCTCTTATCTGCTCAAGGAAGTGAGGCCTTGCAGCGTGCCTTTCCTCTCCTCTCCTGTGGTTCCTGCCTCCATTTCCCAAAAGCAATTTTCAGTAATTTTAACCAGAATTTGTACAACACAGATTTTCCAAATGTTCTCAACTCCTTATTAACAGAAAGACAGATGATTGACTGTTATTGCTAAATCTATCACCAGGAATTCATATTCTGGGATGCACCCCCAGATTTGGGGTCCAGCTGAATACACAATAAAAAGATAACCTTTTCTTATAAGAATTTGTTGCCCTGACTTTGCAGTGTTCAGTGTTTTCTTGTGAGATTTTCTCTCTCATGGCCATGACTTGTTTTCTCTCTATTATCTATGTTTTCCTAAATTGTATCTGTGTTTACGAATTCCGGTATACCGGATGGAGAAATATGATTGACAAATACTTTGACCAAGTGGATTATAGGAGGTGATGATTTCTACCTCCAATCCACGGTGATGTGTGAAAACATATAAATAAAGGCGGAGGGCTCTGCCCTCTCTCTTCCTGCTCTCTCTCCTGCTGCGTCTGTGTGTGTTCTTGTGTGGCTCTCCTTCAGGCCCTCGGCCTGGCAGGCCTGCCTGGGGAGGGCCATAAGAATTTATAAGGTAAAATAAATTATTTGATAGATACCACTGAGAGGGGAAGTAGTGTAAGCAGTTGGTGACACAATCTCAGCATGCCTAGAGAGCATCTAGGGTAGCCTAGATATCATCTAGGTTTTAGACCTCTGTAAAGGAGGCCTTTACAGGGAGACTTGAAGAATGAGGCTGATGTAGCCCAAGAGAATTGTAAGCAGCACCTTCGATGTGTAAGCAGTAGCAGGGAGGATGATTAGGAGAAGTAGATGTAATGATCTAGTGGGAGGTGGAAGCTGACATCATAGAGTTAACTTCTAGATGGGGAAATGAGGGATGACAAGAGGACAAGAAGAGGCTGTCAGTGACTTTAAAAGCGGGGACAAGAAGATTGTGCTTGATGAGATAGAGAAAGAGAGATAGAAGAGTTGTATAGATAAATGTAACGGCCTCAAAGAGATGGACACAAAAAAGGCTCTTTGCATTTGACTTTTCGATGACTACAAGTAAAATCAGCTTTACAAAGGCTTCATAAAATATGAGGTATCTTTTAAGGGCATGAGCAAAGGCTTCACATGGAGATGTGTGCATAAGATTCTTCAACATGCTTGGATATACTTTGATACATGTGATATTATATGCCAGCCCACAGCAGACAGCCAGGAGTCCTAGGTTTTATTCCCCTTCTGACATCAACTTTTATATTATGTATATTGCTTAATCAGTGTAAATTTTTCTTGTGGCAGCTCTTTCACATGGTCTTCTGTGCTCACCTAAATCTTAGAGGAAGTCAAAAGCTTCAGGTTCCGATTTGGCAGTGGTTCTGGGCTCCTTGAACAAGTGTTTTGCTTGTTCTTGCTCACAGAGCAAGATATTGATGTTGAGAAGACACTCATCACGATGTTGCAATGCATGTTTGCAGCCCAGAAAGTCTGTCATATCCTGGGCTGCATCAAAAGCAGCATCACCAGCAGGTTAAAGAAGGGGATTCTACCTCTTCACTCTGCTCTTGTGAGACCCCCACTTGCAGAACTGTGTCCAGTTCTGGGGTCCTCAACATAAGAAGGGCATGAAGTTGCTAGAGCAAGTCTGGAGGAGGCCACAAAGATGATCAGACAACTGGAGCCCCTCTGCTGTGGAGACAGGAGGAGAGAGCTGGGCTTGTTCAGCTTGGAGAAAAGAGGGCTCCAGGGAGAACTTAGAGCCCCTTTCAGTCCATAAAAGAGCTGTAAGAAAGCTGGAGGTGGCATGGAGTGATGGGGCAAGGGGGGATGGCTTTCAACAAGAAGAGGGCAGAAATTTTTCCCTGTGAGGGCAATGAGACACTGGCACAGATTGTCCAGGAAAGACACCCATACCCTATCCCTGGAGGTGTTCCAGGCCAGGTTGGATGGGGCTTAGAGCAACCTGCTCTAGTGGAAGGTGTTGCTGCCCATGGCAGAGAGTTTGAAGATCCCTTCCAACCGAAGCCATTCCAGGATTCTATGATACAATGAGTGGTGCACAGCGGGAGCAGACACAGCAGACCTGGACCCTTGAACACTCAGTTTCCATTCCTTGCATGTCAGCAGCTAGTCATCAATTACCTGCTCTCCCTTGGCCATGATCCCTTCCTTTGCTTACGTCTCCTCCAGAGGCACCAACAGGCGCTACAGAAAGGTAGGACACTGAGTGGCACCTACGAAGTAAAACAGTGACAGGCAATAGCATATCTGTACCCACAGGGACCCCCCTTCATCCATTAAGGTGAACCGAAGAGCAGAGTCTCTGCAGCAATCTGTTTACGTGTAATTGGAGGGGCACCCATTGTAAACAATCATCCCTGCCTGTAAGAAGGATTGTTGTAGGTCCTTTTAAGAAAAATTAGTGATACGTTACCTACCTTCTGAATGCCTAGGCCTCTAAGCACATATCTGACAGAAGCACATCAAATGTGCACAACAGGCTCACATAAGACTTATCCTGTGGAATAAGGAAAAGGTAGTTGGATTTTCTTATCTGCATACATTATCAGAGAGAACTCCATATAACCAGCCTTTTTCTCTCTTCATCTTTGGAGAGCCATTTTCCCAACAATTTGATGCCCACAAACAGCCATGTACTTTTAGATTTGATATTCTTGGATCCCAGAAAAAAAGCTGCTACAAAGGATGACTGCAATAAAGCAATATTCATACACACGCATATATATACACACATACATTTAAAAAGTATATTTATGTCTGCAAAGTTTCAAACACTGAGGACTATTTTGGCTAGATTCTTTTACATTCATCTCTTGCAGCCAGAGGGGAGTACCTTGTTCAAGATGATCCTTCTTTCAAGCACAGTCCATCAGAATTAATGCAATAATGTTGTTTTGTGCTCAGCAAACTATCAGAACAAAAGTGCAAAGACACTTCTGGCCATTCTTTTGTTCTAGGTTCCTAGTTCAAGAAACAATATAGAATTCCACATTTAGATTAAAAAAAAATTTTCAATATTTTAGCTCAGTAGATATCCCCTAACATTACATACTGGAATGCACAGAACAGAAACATGTTAAATTATCTTACCAGCTCAAAAGAAATGTCAGTTTTCGCACTGCTTCTGTCCCGTGATAGTTTAGGCTGTGTGGTTTGACAATCAGGCAGTGCAGCAGTGGCATAATAAAGCAGAGCTTACTGTGCCTGATTTTAAAGATAATCTCAAGAACCAATGAAAAACTGCTCCGATTATCAGATTGAGTTAAAGTAGCTATATATGTAATTTCTCATTAGTCACAAAGAAACAGTAATTTCTGCTCAAGAGTTAACATTGAAAAGGCCATGTAATCTGCTGAATAGAAAAGTATCTGCTTGCAACTTTTATGTGAATAGTCCAACAAATGAGCTTTCTAAGTGACCTAAAGCCATTTCCTAGCCCTGTCTGGATGTGGGGCAAAACGGCTTCCACCCAAGGCTTGTGCCCAACTGTACTCAGAGCCCTGCATCACCCCCGAGCTGCCCTGTCCTGTCCTTCTTCCACAGCCGATGGCTGCACTGTGCTCAAAGAGCAGCTCTGGCAGCAACGGCAAACGAGCATTGCAGCGCTTCCTTGGCCTGACCCTAGACTGTGTGAGGAACACATCTTCCCATGCCCAGCTGCAATGGTGCAACGGCAGCGTTACAGCCAGGACCCATCAAGTCCGTCCTGTACGTGGGCCTAGTGCCAGAGAACAGAAAGAGAGAAGCAATAAAAGAACAGACTGAATAACAGTCTGTCAGTATCAGTTTCTGGGGCCGAGAGACAGGGAGGCAGGGCCCATGCAGAAATGGAGATGGACATTTCCAAACTGGTACATCAGAATGGATTCTGTTGCTTCTCCCAGTGTTGTCTTGAGTTTTGCAGTTTTCAATGTTTCTCTTTGCTGTAATACTTTCTCACGCATGCTGTTGTAAACATGGCCATGTTTCGCTAACTGTCCTTGTTGTTTTCATTCCATTCTCCTAGGCGGAGACATGGGATGGATTTGTCCTTTGACCAGTGTGATTGAGAGGTGGTAATTTCTACCTCCAATCCACAGTGATTTCTAAGAACATATAAATAAAGGTCAGAAGGTTGTGCCCTCACTCTTTTTAGATGCTCCTTTAACTCTTTTAGCTCTCTCATTTAGCTCTCTCTTTTGGCTCTCCTTTTTAGCTCCTCGGCCTGGTCGGCTACGTGTGTTTGTGTCCCTACAGTGCGACATCAACATCCCAGTAGCTGCTTTTTGGCCCTATCATTCCTGGGGAAAAAACAATTTCCAAATTAGAACTGCTAGATCAGGGACATTTGCAATTTGCTCCTAAGAGGCACTGAAAACCCCCCACCTCAAATCCTTCCACATTCACAGTGACAAATCACTGACCAAAAGCTTAATTGTTACAGCTCGCTTCAAAAGGAACAGCTTCCCTTATTTTAATACCCTTGTGCCGCACACTTGTTCATGAAGTCTGTCTCCTGGGGTGAACAGAGATAACTTCCAGCCCAACATAACACCAAACCACCACCTCCTATCAGATGTACAGCCAGAGAGTGTTCCAAGAAGAGAAACAGCTCCTTCAGCAGTTCTGGGGCCATCAATACAAATGGAAACAAAGCGCACACAGAACTGAGATGTAGAAGGGCCCAGAAAAACAAGTGAGTTTCTCCCTTAAGCAGCGTGGGGTCAGTTACCACAGTGTAGTTTCTGAAGTGAAAATAGCTGTGAGATGAAGCTGGAGAAGACTGTGTTGAGACCATCAGAAATGCTCCTGCCCAGTACACATTCACATCGACACGATCACAATGCACGCAGCCCTTGTAGGAGAGGGTGGGGCAGTCGGGGGCAGTGGAGCTGGGGCGATCCTCTGCTGCCTGGTGGACGGCACATGAGGGACCAGTAGTGCAGCAGGGAGGATGCATCAGCACATGAAGACAACACCTCCCATGACTTATCACAGCAGATAACAAGAAAAATAGAAAAAAAGGAGGGAGGAAACCAAAGAAGCTAATATATCTTAGAGCAGTACCCAGGAAGCACTGAGCTAGGGATGTATTGAGGGAGTAATAGCAACATGGGCAAAACTAAGTCATGTAGGTCTAAAATCAGCATAGCAGATACCATGGCAGATCTGAACAATTAAACCAGAGGATGCGGATGCAATGGAACACTGTCCCAGCACTCACCTATGAAAAAAACAGCTTCTCTTTCCTACAGTGTCTCTCCTGTTTAGGGAGTTGTGGGGTTGCCTATAGTCTCAGGAAAGAGAAGGGGGTAACGGAAGGAAGTTTATTGGCATCTCAGCAACAACAGATTATTACTATACTGGAAACATGCATCGTTCACCACAGAGGTTCCCTCAAGGTGTGACTGTCTGGAGCCAAGCAGCCCATGGGTTAGTAGCACTACGCCGATGTAAGATGAAGGTCTTCACATTCGATTTCAGTATTCCTGTGACTTTTTAAGGCAATTATCCTGAACAAATCAGAGATATGGAGATGTCAAAGAAAAAAACAAATTCACAGTTACAGTGCAGTTTCATATTTGGCTTTATTAGCTAGCAGAAATTGCTCAAAATTGCTCAAAATTTGTGCTACTGACCTGTTAACTGCAGGAGAGCAAGTCCAAGGCAGAAGTGGCAGGCATGTCCAGGAAGGACAATGTTTCAATAATTCTGGCATAATTCTAAAAGCTGCTCAATTAATATGCTTGAAAAGTGCTGGGAGAAAATCTGAATCCCACTCAGTAGAAAAGCTTAGAAGCAAGAGCTTGTCTAGAATTATATATGTCTTGAAGACTTTTCATTTGCAGACTCCACCTGGAAAAGCAAAGTCTTTCTGAAGCCTGAGTTGTGCTTGGTCTCCAGTACACACATTTCTGCAATGATGACATAAGAACTGGTTTTGTTCCCCATGGACAGGTCTGGAAACTTCCATAATTAACAAACTTCTACAGCTGAGTTTAAAGAGCCAAGGATAGTAGAAGGAAAAGCAACATCACAAGTTGTTTGGAAAGCGTAGGGGAACTTTAATGTAGCAAACATGCTGGCCATGTGTTACGTCTTTAAGGTTCCGTGTACAGCCAAACTCTCAAGTCATGTGAGAATACCAGGGAAAATAACTTAAAGTTCTGTACTCATTATAGGGTTACTGCAAAAAAATTTGCACATCTACGTAAGCCAAAGGATAATTTTCAAGGTACAGTTGCTTTTTTCTGATATTATAAAGGGGGGGGTTGATCTATGATTCTAAAAAAACCCAAAACCCAACAAAACCCAGGAACAATCAATCACAACAAATTTCAGACATTAATAAGATAAGTGGCAATAGAAGTAGGCATATTTCTGTGGACCTAACAGGTTTCAGTTTATCCAACAGACCTTACACAAAGTAAACTTTGTTTCTCTTCTGAATTTTGCTAACACTTTGCTCCTGGCACACTATGGAAAAGGCCCTACACTCATCAGGCAACATCCAAGCCCTTAGTTTGTCTGTGTCCCACTGCCAAGGCTGTCAGAGCGACAGGAGACCCACTGCTTGACGTAGCTCCGTGGAAAGTCTTGCCCCTTCTGCTCAAGAGGGATGGGCCCACAAATGGTCTGACTGTTTTGCCCAAATTCACAGTCAACTGGACTTCCACAGTCTGAGTCCACAAAGCCACTGTCAATAGTGTCCAAATCTACACAGATCAAAGGGTAACTGTCACCAGGCCTTGTATTGTGAGGGAAGAAGTCATAGGAGCCTTCACTGTAAGAAACACTTTCGCCATCAGGAGAAGGTAGAGAATCTGGATTTTCCAAATCCCACTGATGAGGCTGCAAGCAAAGGGCTTCTAGGATGCTCCCCACCCCTCCTTGCATTCCTCTTTCTCCTTGCTGGTTGACTGGGACACTTGTGCTCCTCAGGTGGTCTGTGGACACAGAGCCTGAAGCAAGTATTTTGTCCTGTGTTCTCAGATCAGCCAAATGCAAGTCACTGGATATCTTTCTGTCTTCCTCATCAATGTTAACTTTGGGGTAATCATGTTCTCCAGCACTATCACCTTCCTTGCCAGCATGCTCATGTTCCCTGTACATGTGGTCACAGCTGCACTGGCGGCAGTTACAAGACACAAATTCATCAGCCACAGTCACGGTATCAATCGACAAGTGCCCGTATGACTGGTCCTGAGTCCCCCCGCTGTTGTTTACACTACACCACAGGGACTGGCTACCGTGATCTGGGGCAGTCAGGCAAGATGCACAGGGCTTGCAAGGCAGATTCTTTCTCAGCTCATGCAGCTCTTCCTGTGGGGTGCTGTTGGAAGGATGCACGGAGTAAACTTCTAGGACTTCCGGAAGGACTATTCCCCAGTCAAAGAAATCAAAGGTCATTTTCATACGGGATGCACCAACCCACTTCTGCAGAAAAGGACACACAGGGAGAGAGAGGTTAGCATCACAAGGTTGAGGTTCCACAGAAATAGCCAAAGTTCTTATGCTTTTAGAGGCAAAATCAAACTCTAAAATCACTGACTCCCACAGTGTGACAGTGTAGGAGACGCTGTTATTATGAGACAGAGGCAACTGCAGGAGAACTAAATGAAGTAATCGAAAATAATTAGCTCTGAGAGGTTTGCATGGCTTTGCAGTTTTCTCTGACACTCCCATCAGGATCCTAGCTTCACAAATTACATGAACTCAGCTCACACATTGAAACAGCACTTACAGAGAATAAGTAGTACAGATGTAACAAAAAGGTCTTCATGGCACCGAATAGATACTGAAAAGCTCTGGTCCTTATATCGGGAGACATTCCTTTGAGATACATTTCCCCTTCTACTGCCCTAATGAGAATCCCTCACCCAGGATAGCATGAGGCCTTTTAGTCTGTCATGTGCTCCACTCATTTGTGTAGCCCATTTATACCTTAAAATCTCCATTATGAGCCATGTAAAGAGGTTTGAAAAAGGGAGCAGGGTCTGGGATGCAAGCCACCTTCTTCCACAAGCTGGAAAAGAAAAGAGAAAGGCTTTAGGGTTAAGCACACGGTACAGATGCAAAGCAAGGCATCTCCAGATCCATTTCAGGCCACTGGAATCACCTGCCTAGCCTTGTGAGTTAGCAAGTGGCTGAGGTTCCGAGGATGTCTTGTGCTGCCAGAGCCATCTAATGCCCTTTCTTGTGAACCTCACTGGAGGTGAGGCCTCAGCACCTGCACACACATACTCACACTAAGGAAAGAGGTTCCAGTTTCTTCCTGGAAAACCACCAAATGCTAGAAATGCATTTTCCACTGAGGCTGGGCTGGTTTGTGGTCTGCAGGCCAGAACTCTGCCCTATGCAATGCTTCTGTGGACTTGGGCTGTGCCAGCCCTACTGCTGCACCAGCCCAGCCCTCCTCCATCTCAGCAGCCCATATCTCTTCATGGCCATGAGAAGCCTCTGAGAGGGACGGAGACCCCCAGCCAGCAATGAGGGACCTACGTCAGCTCTAGAAAGGGGCAGGCCAGCCCCGGCTACTGCTCTGTCTGGCAACTGCAGAGCACAGACAAGACCAGAACAGCTCAGGCGGCTGTGTGGCCCTTGCTTCATCCCCATGTGCCACCATCTTGTCCCAGCCACCTGAATGGCAGCGGAGTCCCAGAGAAAAACTGGTCACTCCTGGCAGTACATCAGCTAGAGACCATAATCGGCTGTCCCTCAGAGGCCCATAGCTGCTCACACATAGATATACAAGACTCAAGGAAGGCTGCATGTGGACACTCCCTCTTTATCAAGATAGAATAAAAGCATTAACTCCCACTTCCTGAAGCATTCTTACCTCTGCTGTTTGGCCAGAAAGGTTGTGATTGAGGCCATGATTGCCACAACAATACCAAAGAGCAACAGCCATTCCATGCCTGCTGTCTGTGTCACTGCTGGAGAGAGAGACACAAGGTAATTCAGGCTCATCTTGCATTTATAACCTGGTCAATAAACAGGAGATGATGAGGAGAAAAAAGGGTTTTGGAACAGAAAGAGTTGTCAAGCATTGGGATGGGCTGCCCAAGGAGGTGGTGGAGTCACTGTCCTTAGAAGTGTTCAAGAGACTGGACATGGCATTTAGACTATGGTCTAGTTGATAAAGTGATGATTGGTCAAAGGTTGGACCCGATGATCTTGGGGGTCTTTTCCAACCTAAATGATTCTATGAGACACCCTTAATTTCTATCCCAGATTGTCTCATAGGGATATTGAGGCTGTCACCTGTACTCCAGACAGGTCTGATTGAGGATGCTCAGAGAAGACTGCATCAATGAAAGAAGCAGTACATCAGCTGCCCTGTGACCTGGCTGCACCACAGCCAGCCAGCCAACATGCTTATGGCAGGACAGCTCCTTGCCACAAAGACCCCTGGTGTTACTGAGTCCTGGTTTAGGGATACCTCCACAGATGATCTGTGAAGTGAAAGCGTGCAGCTGATTAGAGACAAGTGTTGATTAGATGACAGCTTGGTGGCTGCTCTCTGCCTGGGATGAAAGGAGCACCTTTGAGATCCAGAACTCAGATATCCCTTAGTAAATGGAAAATGGCCCTGCTGCCACAGCACCAGGTAAACCCTGTAATGATTCAGTTTGAGCTGCAGATGAGCGAGAGCGGGGAAGCTCAGCACATGCTGCTGGCATTGACCAGAGTCATTTTGCATCTGCTCTACTGGGGCAAAGGCTCCTTATTCTCATAGCCTCTGTTCCACCATGAAAAGCATCGGTGTAGTTCTGTGTATAAAGTACTGTGAACTCGCTGCAGAGTGGTGGCTACCAAACAAAACACCCATGCCCAGCATGACCAAACATCAGAGTCCAGACACAGAACTCAGGTTTGAGAGCAGGATCCCCCTCCCCTCAGCTGAAGACAACACTAAGACCCAGTAGAGATCTCCCCCATTTCTGAAAGCTGGAAGCAGGACCCTGGACATTGGATACTGAAAAGGAAGTTAGAGGCTGCACTCCTGCAAGTGGCACCCAAATGTACACCTAAGCCACTAAATGCCCTTTTTTTGCCACACAGTGATAACTTCAATACTGACAGCCCAGGCCTGGGGTCCACATAACCAGTAAGGAAGCTAACCTATACCTGTCTTTACTGGACTGTTTAAAATTTGTTCTAATTAATTAGATTTTATTAAATTTCTGAAAGCATTCTCTGACACTGGACTAATTGAAAGGGCAAGGAGAGCTGGCAGCATGTACCGGCAGGGCTGGTTTTCAATGACAGTGGAGAACTCCATTCACTCCAAAAACCACCATAGCCAGTGTCTTCACGGGGTCTAGCTCTCACTTGGAACTCGTACTCAGTGTTCGCCTGTAGTTCCCATGGCAGGATCACCAATGTCCGTTTATCTTCATGAACAGCTTTAGTCTTCTGAACCTGTGAATGATTAAACACCAAACACTAGAGTGGCTGCTCTTACTTTGCTCTCACTGCTGCACAGTGAGGATGCCTGCTAAGTAACCTCTTTTGCTTTCATGTTATTTCTGCAAGGCCATATTCTGACTGGTCAGCAGCTGCATGCAATCCTGGGGGAGCCTTCCATGCAGGACAGCATGAGAATCAAATTATGAGCCTTCTAATACCTCTCACACAGCTTCTGCTTCTCAATTTTTGGGTTTGCCTGTTTTCGGTCCAGTCAAGCAGAGAGACATTCTTTCTAAACCATGAAAACCCTTCTTCCACACCAGTGATACTGTCCTGGTTGTGCTGGCCTCCACTTTTCTGGTACATCCTACTTGATGGTAAACTGACATCTCACTTACCTCCCAGGTATCAGTTCTTCTTTTGTAACGCAGCTGATATTCCAGCTCCTCATTCAAAAAGTAGAAAGAAGAGTTCTGGTAGATGGTTTCCCAAGAAATATTGTAACCCTCTGAGAACAGAGCGGTCAGGTTGAAGGGAGGCTGTGGTTTGACTGGAAGACAGGATGGTGTTACCTTTCATAAGATTACTGCAGTTAAGAGATGTCCCAGCATGGTATCAGCAATGCAGAGTAGGTAGGGAAGAAAGCTGCCCTGGCAGTGGTGGGCATTCCTACACTACAGAACATCCACAGCATTCCTGCCCTCAGCCATGCACAGCAGCTCACATGGGAGCAGCATAAAGAAGTCAGGACCACATTTCTCTGAATAAATCTTCTGCTTGTCTCTGAACCTCCTCATCGCCTCTGGAGCAGGAGAAGATAGTACACAGGGCTAATAAATCCTGGGAGATGTAAAATGTAGAGCACCTTATTCTTCTCATGACATAAAAGAACTTGTAGTCATGATCACTTGCAAAATTGCAGAAATACACCTCAATATAACAGAGACATGAGGAAAAGCTGAGGCTAGGGGACACTGCATAAACCCACAGCAATTCCGTGTCCCAAGTGCCCAGAAAGCAAGCTTTTGTATCCCTGCAGGGAGTGTTCATATATTGAAAAGCTGTAATGCAAAACTTCAGCAGTCTGCAGGGCCCACCACTTAGCTATGATGCCTTTGGATGAGGACGTCTGAGAGATATGCAAAGCACCATTACCCAATCTCTACTCTGTCGGTGGGAGCAAGGAGGCTTCCTGAATGTTCTGGTATTTATCAAAAAGATGACACTTCTCAAGTAAAGTTTAATTTCAGAAGAAGACAAATGTCTGTATGGTACCCATCTGCCTGGCAGGGGGTTGGAGCTTAATGATCTTTAAGGTCCCTTCCAAACCAAACCATTCTAAGGATTCTGTGATTTGTGACATTTGTAATAAAGCAATTCCTCCTGCCCTTTAGAATCCAGCCAAGAAAAAACTCTTGCATAGTCTAGGTATGAGACTGGTCTAAGGTGGATATTCATCACCTACTGCTTCATGGGGAAAAGGAAATTCCCCATGAAAAGTATGGACCAAGCCAGCTCTAAGCTCAGCCTCAAGCATAATAGCAACAATAAGATCAAGTGCGTTATGTAGATGAGCGTATAGCAAATGTAGCCCCACACTGCTTGCTGCCAATATCACTCCTTGCCCAGACTATCCTAGCACAGAAAGTCAGACAGTATTTATCAAATTCACCATTTTTGTACTCACTGTTGTCTGACAAATAAAAGTGTTTGGAAAGCACATGCTGCCTATCAGTTCTCTCTGTAACATCCACCTGGACTTTGGTATCTGCCAGGAGTTCAGTCATGTCCACAGTGCACATGTACTGTGTGTGACTGGTGTTCCTTGACAATTGCAGGAGACTGCAGGCAGCCACAGTATTTTCTGGATCTTCCTCAGGAACCCTAAAAAAGCCAAAACAAACAAGTCTGCATGTATCACATGCTGTAGTTGGACTAATTTGTCGCTGAATCACCAGGCATAGGATATTATTAAAATGAAAAATCAACATGTTCAAATAAAAAATTATTTTTGAACTTCAACAGATTTCTTTTTTCCCTTCTACTTGCTCAGCTGAGCATCTTCGAGAGAAACAGGAATGTGTTTCTGAAAAGGAAAGGTGCTGCTCAGGGCTACACAGCCCAAGACTGCATCCACCTCCTGGCTGGGGCAGAACAGCAGCCGTATAGGGCTGGACAATCTGCATGAGCCCCGCCAATGCACACAGGAGAAAGTTCACTTTTAGCAGCAGCAAAGGGCAAGGTATTCCCATGGCAGCAGAGAAGGCAATGCTAAGGAAGCTGGAGTCAGCACAGCAGTCAGCAGCAAGAAGCACGGTCAGCAGAGACAGGAACCAGAGGCCCTTCGCTGGGGAAGAAGTCAGTTCGTAACCGGAGTGCAAAATATCAAGTGAAAAAGCAGCATGGCAGGAGGAACAGGATTTCTACCTAACAAAGAGGACAGAAGGTCCCCACTGCTCTGTGACCACGTAGAGGCTCCTGCTAACTGGACTTTGCTCATCCTACTAAGACATACCATGTTGCAGTGAGATTGTATGAACCGGCACCCAGCTCATTCCGCAGGATACAGGACAGGGTCTGTACATAGTCCACAAAACAAGTGAGGTTTTCACAGCACACAGCTGTAGGTTTGGAAAGAGAAAACACAATATCAACTTCCATGATAAAGCCAGCAGAACTTTGTATCAATATATGCACTCCTCAGGGTTCCTACTAAATCTGAAGGGAACAGACCAGTCCTGACAACCCTCCTCCCTCCCACTCAAGGTCTCCAGTTTTGGGACATGAGATGTGTTCCAACACTACAGGGTGACAAGTCTCTGACGGCAAGATAAGTGTCAAACAAAAGCCCATTAAAAACGCTGTGGCAGCCAAAATCAGGAAATGCCCAAATTGTGATGGAATTTTCAGACTTATCCCTGTCCCCTCTACAATCACTACAGCAGAGTCACGTATTTCTGCAAGAGTCTTAGCTCATATGGTATGATAACCCAGTAAGAAACAGTAGCATATCCAAACATTTTAATGATACCACTTTCTAAATTGAGTACTGTTCTTTGCTAGTCTAGTTTTCATTGTAAATCTACATAACACTTTACATATTTCTTTTTAAAAGTGCTATTCTAGTAATTTTTTCTTTGCCATTCTCTTTTCTGTTTTCTAAAGCTTCGTAAGTGCAGCATCAATATTTTTTATGTCCAGCCTCGGAGGCTTGAAGTATGTTTTTGAATATGAGTATGGAATTTGGGAATAAAAATTTTGCAAATTTGTAGTTACTATAATTTGTATAAAACATTCTGATAAGCACAATTTATTAATTACAGACTTCTCAAGACTACTTGAGAGGCAATTGTAGAACTTACGCTGGTCATTAGCAAATCAAGTAATTTTTTGAAAGTGATAACAAAGCAGCATTTATACTCTTGTACTTGTGCTGCAGGAGCTCAGCTCACAGAGCAGTATCCAGTATGTGTTGTACAAAAGTACCATTGTCCTGTGCATAACACACTTATCTCCCTGGATTTCAAGGCAGGTGAGATGGCAGCACAGTGAGAAAACTCTCCATTAATGAGTCCCCTCCTGACAGCTTCCTGGGCTGACAAGAACCACCACCACTGTACCAGGAATGGCTGAGTGAGGAAAGGCGTGCAGGAGATACAGCACACCATGCTGCTTCAAACCACGCCTGCTGCAGTGACCATTCATTTCTGACACGTACAGTGCCACCCCTATTCAATGGAGACAAAATTGTCATCGTGTAGGAAAAGACTCAAGGTTGTTACATCCACGCTTGAATCAAGCATGGGTCCTCCAGGGCTGCTCCCAGCCTCCTGGGAACACACTGCTTCGCAGCCATCAGGAAGCCAAACCCTTTGATGCTCACCGTGCTGGGAGCTCACTTCCCTTTGTCATGCTGCTGCTTTCTCGGTTAGAGAGGCTGCACTCCCTTCTTCCTCCTGCCCTGTTCCAACATGCTTTGTGTCCAGAGTGTTGTTTGCTGATGCAATACGCTCAACAACCCCAATGTGCAATCTTACAGTTGAAGCTGTAGGCAGAGAACCATCATGGAAAGCAGACAGTGCGTGCAATGATGGACCAGAAACATCTGTTCCAGCCTCCAGATCAAATGGCTGTCCACACAAACAAGCTGTCTGCTTTTACAGCCACAATGCACAGCAGGTGTGCTCAGCAGAGGGTGCAGCCTCCTTCTAGACTGGGGCAAGTTCAAAGGAAAACAAAGTCCCACTTTTCCCTGCTGAAGTCACCCATCACAACATTTGCTTCCGAGTCCCCCCATATCAGAGCACACACTACTCTCCCTACGTGTGCTCTGGGCAGCACTCAGATTTGCATACAAGATCCCCATTACTCCGAAGAGCTAGGATGGTGGCAGAAGAAATTTCGAGATGTTTGCAACAGACTGGTCCCAAGGATGTACATATGATTTTTTTAAACTTTCATTTTGACTTTTTAATTTCACACTGACTTCAGAATTCTGATCTAAAATTTTCATTACGTTTTCACTTTTTATTTTGAATCCTCAGTAAGCTCTTCTGAGGGTCCTGGACCATGCACTGTTCAGTTCAGAATGTTAAGCAACATACTTCTTCTCTTTTAGCTGAACTTTATTCTCCTAGAAAAATGGGGTTAAAAATCTCTTGCCTTCCTTTAGAGACGGCAGCAAGTATTAATAAGCTATTAAGTAGCAGTAATTAGCATTCTTCTATGCTATTATGTTAATTAGCCAAAAAGACTACTATTCTTAGGTAGCTGGTAAGTGTATCTTTGGGCAAGAACCTGTTAACAAAATAAAGAGGACAGCTTTTTACTGGGAAAGGAATAATTAAGTGTCCTAAACACAGTTATATCTAGGATGAAATGTCTGTCCTTGGCAGCTTCAGAAACAAATCTCACATACTTCTAACAGTAAGATCTAGATTGATCCAAACTGAAATTAGTACATGGTAATTCCCTGACTTGCATCACACTAAATTCAGACCAGACATCACAATGGTCCCCTATGACAGGAAGATATAATTCTGAATGCGTCTTTTCTCCTAATTTAGTTCTGGAGCAAGTCCAATGCTCTGCCTACAAGCAGCACGTACGACACTAAACCTTAATGTTTCCCTGCAGACATGGTTGTCACTGCCTTTTTCTGTCCAGCTGATCTGTTCAGAAAGTCAGCTCTGAGTCCACTGGAGTTTGCAGTGTGGGTAGGAACCAGCAAAAAAGGGGGGGTGGCTGTATGCACGGTCCAGTCCTAAACAAAGGGACTCAGACTCGGAGAGGTTCACTCCACTGACCCTGGCTAACCAGCCAACAGCAGCCCTGGGGATATCCTGGTCTTGGCCACCAGAAACTTCTCTACAGCAAAGGGTATTTTTGGTGGGGGAAATGCTACTCTAATGTCACTAGGAGACATTTCAGTGCACGGCAGGCACTACCTCTGCGGGCTCTGCTGGTGCTGCTCCCTGGAGCTGTGTACAGCCTGGCTGAGCTCTGCCCAGCCGTGCACCTTCCCGTGCCTGTCCTTCACTCATTGCCCCATGGAACCCTCTCCCCTGGGACTTCACCTTGTACTTGCTGTCCCATGGCAACCTTGTGCCATATACATCTCATCAGAGCTGGCGCATATGGGCACTAAGATAAATCCCGTGGGTGTACAACCTGAAATAAATATCTGAGGACTTACTGTACTGGAATAAAAGGCAGAAGAAAATACTCTGGAGCCACTGCTTGTTCCTCATGGTGGTTCTCACTGGGTGTCCTGGGGAGGAAGAAACCAAAACAAAACAACAACCACAAACAAGACTTCGACAATCAATTTAAGGCTCCCCTCAGTCATCTACTTGATTAAGGTTGAGGTGGAATTAATCTTGTTTTCATTTAAACATCTAAAAGTAAAGTACCTTATTTAGACAATTAATTTCAGCTCTCCCTGTGTGTATCTACTCCATGGGCTAAGGGGGGATGTCCAACAGCCTGCCAACTTGCAGTGAGTGAGGTCAGTGAAATCTTTGCTCCTTGCCAGTACGTGCACAGACAAAGTAGCACAGTGACTGCAGCTCAGGCTATCCAGGCAACAAGAAAGACTCTTGGGTTAAGTGCTAACCCATTCTTTCTTCATGAGAATCCTGCAACTAGGAATGCCTTGCCACTAGAAGTGACATTGCTGCAGATTGAACAGCTGTGCAGTGAATTAGCCAAACGGAGTCTGAATAACATTGAGGGTCTATGTGAGCAAAGCTAGTGAAAACTCATTGATTTGGCCCACCCATAGTTAAATAAGCATGAAATACCTAGTGAAGGGACTCCAGAAAGACAGACCAGAGGAAAAGAAGAAAAAAACCCAACCTCCCATGTAGCATCCAAGAGAACAATGTACAGCACTGACTGCAGGGACAGCTGGCCTGATGGTTTAGTGAAGAGAACCTACAAGGAAGTCTTCAGAGAAGATGACAGCAGGATGTTTAAAACAGAGGAAATTGTATCACATACAAACAGCTGTTCAACGCGCAGCCCCTGCTCCAAGACAAAGCCCTCAAGTCATATAATGCATTAAGGCTGTGCTTTCACAGCATTTAAACATTTATAGAAACACATAGATGTGCACAGAAAGACTTAAAATGAGCTCCCTGCAGAGTATTGGCTGATGATACCTGGTACAGACTTCAGCACTGTTTTCTCAAGCTATTCTTAAATAGGACAAGTCTTTGGAGAAGCAACCTGTATTATTTTGGGAACATAGCTTCATTGAAAGCAAGTTGCAAGGGTGCAGAGAGAGCAGGAAGGGCCCACATCGACATAATCTGATCTACACTTTTGATTTAAAAAACCACTACTCCTTGCCTTGTTGCAATAGACTTTGCTAAAAAGTCTGTTCTTAACTTTCTTACTGGCTCCCTTTAAATATTGAAATGTTGCAGTAAAGTCTCCTCACAGCCTGCTCTTCTCCAGGCTGAAGAAGTCCAACTCTCTCAGCCTGTCATACATAGCAGAGGTGCTCCAGCCCTTGAAGCATCTCTTTGGCCTCCTCTGGACCCACTGCAGCAGCTCCACATGCTTCTCACACTGGGGGTCCCAGACCTGAAGGCAGAACTCCAGCTGGGGTCTCGAGAGAGCAGAGTAGCGGGGGAGAATCCCCTCCATCAGCTGCCCACAGTGCTGGCGAAGAACCCCAGGACACAGGGGTTTCTGGGCTACCAGCACACTTGCCCAGCTTATGTCCAGCTGTTTATCCACCAGTGCCCCCGAGGTCCCTGTCAGCAGGGCTGGTCTCAAGCTCTTTGCCCCTCAGCCTGTATTGATATGGGGGGTTGCAGGTATCCAAGTCCTGGGTGCCTGTGCTGCATCCACCACAAGCAACAAATACCCAGGCAACCACTCAGCAGAGAGAAGCCCCTGAGGCCTCTAATACTTGGGGAACATTTGTGGTGTTTAAAAATTTCCCAGGTTTACTCAAATAATGAAAGCAAAATAAATTTAGCAGCCACCGGAAAGCCCCTGCAGTCTCATGTGAGCTCAGAGACGTGCTCTCGGGGTGTCAGTGCCCAGGTGAGACCAGCAAGGCTCGCTCCAAAAGTGCCACAGACAGTCAGTGTCACACCCTGTGGTGGGAGCAAGGGTGCTGCTGCTCCTTTCCTGCTAAACACACCCCGCCCATGAAGCGCTGCTCCAGCTCAGCAAGGAGTACCAGGCACCTGCCACCCTCCCTCACCTGCTGCAAGTGGCAGGGCAAACTCTCTGCCTCCATACTCCACCCCTCTTTCTGCATGACACATTCCTCAAGTAAACACTGTTTCTTGACCCCTCTGGTCCCAGCTCTCCAAAGTTTCTCTGTATAATAACTCTTGTCATTACCACTGCTTCTGGTGGTGCAGTCCCTGGTCACTGAGATACAGTCCACGGTCTAATTCCACCTTGTGATCTCACCCATCTTCCATTGCTCTTCTCCAAATCCTCATTCCTTTGAGGAAGGCCTGCTGATATCCTGCCATCTGAAACCTGCTCACTCAACTTCATGCTAAGACTGGCTGCACCATGAGCCCTTCTCAGCATCACTTTGTCTTGTGACTCACACTCCGCACTCTTGGCCACCATGGAAAACAAGGAAAGGCAACCTGCTGCCTCTTCTTCAAAGAGGGAGGGGAGGGAGGGAGGGAAAGGCCCTCAGAGAGGTCTGCAGACCCACTACTTAATTTCAGAATCCAATTGGCAGGGCCTCTGATGCTTCGCATCCATGACATCACGACAGCTCCCTGCTTTTTATGCTCATTACCGCCTGAATGAACAGACCAATGCAAGGACATGGACAGACAAGACTTGCAGAAAGAGCTGGGAAAGCTGCAGCTCTGCAGCTGCATCTTCGTGATCTTTGATGCCAAAGACCTCATGACTTAAATGGAGATGTGTAGCAGCCCTAATTCTGAAGCATGCTCCAGTCAGGCCCCCTGCAAGCTTCCATCCTAGTCTATGACTGAGACCCCCACCTTTCCTACATCCCTTCATTTGTTACACCCTTCCCGTGTGCTTCCATCTGCCAGCATGTGATTGTCCACCTGCAGGAAACAATGGCAGTGGGCAATGAGCAGAGGCAGGAACTTATTCCCAGTCTGGAGTTAGAAAAGTCCTTTCTACCACCTCATTTCCTTTTCTCTGTCTGCAAAATGGGGACTCTGAATCAGCTTCACGCATCCTTGCAACACAGACACTTAATTCTTACAAAATGTCAAGCATTGTACAGCTGCCAAGTACCGCTGCTGCAACCTCTGTAGTATCCTTATGAGACCACAGCAATAAAGCTGATTAGCCATTCGTAATATGCACATGTAAATGATGCTACAAGTTTTTAATATATCAGAGAATAGAAAATAGGACCAATACAGACACAGACATTTGTGAAGACTATTTTTGTTAAGGATCTGGAAATAGGATGCTATAGGCTGCCAAACATAGATGCAGTCTAAACTCACAATTTGAAGTGTTTCCAGGAAATGTATGTACTTAAAAAACTTCCACCAAAAAAAACCAACCAAAAAAACCCAAAAAACCCCAAACGTTCCCCCCCCAAAAAACCCCAACCCCCCAAAAGAACCAAACCAAAAAACAACCAACAAAAAAACCCTAATTAAGAACTCAGTTTAAGTAAAAGAAGAAAGGAGAAAAAAAAAAAGAAAAAAAAGCTATTTCCAAACATAGGAAAATTAATTTTATTACACCCAAACAAAAAAGAGTGGAAGAAACAGTACACCAGTTATATGCCCAAACAAGTTTTCTTCCTGAAAAAACATTATTATTGATGCACACTGCCATCTAACCACAAAGCTGAAGCAACAGGGAGACAGAGGGGTGCTCTGACTGTCCAGAGGCCGACAGCAATGGCAGCTGGGGCACAAGGGCCACATCAGCTATAAGAAGGATTTACAGTGAAGTTGCGATATCAAGCAGGAACAAACTGGCAGCAGGGAAAATTGGTGGAAACGTGGACATTACCTGCCCTGTTCTGTGCATTTCAGCCCTCCAGCACTTCCATGACCGGCCTGGCTAAATCATTACTGCAACTGCAGACCCCGCCCGGGGAGCTGGGGAGCAGGTGGGTCTCCTCAGCACTGAGTAAGAGCAAAGCCTACTTGTGCACGACCAAGGGCCGTTGTGTATTGGAATCCACAGCAATAAATGGAGATTGACGTCACCACTGTATCAGTATTACTGTGCTGACAGAAGGATGTGGTGAGAGGAGGTGATGAATTCAGGTCCAAACACCCACACATTTATTACTGTACTGCTCTGTTCTCTTACATGAGAAAAGGGTGGGAGAGCTGGTAAAAACTCACAAGCCTCATATCTAAAAGGTCATAGTGGGGCTGGGATTTAGACTTGTGCAGTGAGGAGGCATCAGTGTCAAGGTATTAAGGGGCTAAACCAAACTGCAGAGTATAGCATGTGCCACATTGGAGACAGTCAAATATCACTGCGTTCAGTCTCCATCCATTCCCCAAACGGGCCCAGGATCAGGGCAACAGCACCAAACCTCAGACCACAGACGGGGAGGTTGTCGGCTCCTGCACAGGTGAGGGGCTCACTCCTGTTGTACCTCATGCCTGTAACTTGTGTCTGGACTGGGCCTCTTTAGATTGAAAGGTTGACACTGAGGGAGGGTCCATCAGCTCACCTATCCTACCTTTAAAGGAGCTGCAAGGAGCCCATGAACACTCACTGCATCCTTGGACAAGAGGGAAACGAGCAGCACTGTGGAGGGATTTGGCACACACAGCTCAGTGTAGAGGTAGGAGGGTAAAGAACAAGGAGCTGTAACAACCAAGAAGACTGCAGCAGTGAAGCTGGCACAAAGCAGCAGGGTGCAGGATGAGGGGACTCCATGTTTAGCCCGGCGTGCCTCTGACTCACCCTGTGAAAAACAAGTGTTTTGGAACGTTCAGGCCAGTGTAGGTGGCTCCTGACCATGCTTGCCAGGTAGTTGCTGGTAACTGAGCTGGTTGTACACGGTTAGAACATGCACGGAGAAGGCCACATGACTTAATCCAGAAGCTACTCCTCGTGGTGTTTGGAGCAGCCTCTGCGAAAGACCAGCTCTCCCTTCTGCATGCTTTGTGGATCACTTACAGGCACAATGTCAGGCCCAAGCTTCTAGAAAAGCCTTGTTCAGCTGGTGATGCCCATGGGTTGTGGAGATTGTCACCACTCTTGGGTGCAGTGTGGGACAGCACAGGGTCAATGAGGCTAACCAGTTAAGTTAGAAATTTCCCAGGCTCTTAGTAATATCTTACTGTTGTGAGGATAGCACACCAGGACAGTGGTGTAGCTTTTGCCCCCTGATTACACAGGGCTCTCTGAGGTGTGCCAATACTGTTATTTGTGCAGAGGAAGGAGGGAAAAGGCAGCATGCGCTATCAGTCCAAAGAGTGATAGGCTGGCAGGCACAAGCCACACTACTTTTAAGCCATGCAATAATATGCATTTGATATTCCAGAGCTAATTTTTAAAACAAGAACACTGGTAGCATTGTAAGACCAATGGCTTTATAAATTTAAACATATGGCACCAAAGGGCCTGTTATCCTCAAATTTAACTCATAAAAAGTGTAATTTCAGCACAGTCCGCAGCAGCAATACTCACCAAGAAGCAAGCGTGAAAGGCACACAAGGGAAGGCTTGGTAGATTCTGCTATTCATGACCAAAACCATTTTGCTATCACTGGAAGAAGGCAACATCTGTATGTATGTATTTATCAGCAAGAATACACATCAAAAAACAACAATCAGAGCTGTTTCCTTCTTCTAGGAGATAAAACTAGTCACACTTGCAGTTATCAGGTTCCTAATTTGGAGAAAAGGAGAAAAAACTCCACAGAAACAGTACTACCTCTGTGCTTTCTTCCTGTCATAACAGAATTAAACCAATATCCCCAGCGACGTCAAAGATGCAGACCTGGTATAACTTTAGCGTCAAAGGCACCATTACTGGCTGGTGACATTTAGGAGGAAGATAATCATACATAAGTAAAAAATGGCAGGAGAACAGCTGAGACATGAGTAACAGTGTTCTGCTGGAAGGGAAAGCAAGAAGAAACCACCTCAAAGCTCAGGAAACAGGCTAAAATATGAATGAGCCAGGCAGAAAGCGGAGGTGTTAGTCAGCAAAGCAGCAAGTTGAGAAACACTGAAGCTCCACAGGTGGTGGCTGTGAGCTGACACAGGATGCTGCAGGGGAGGGCGGAGTGCATTGCTTTTGGTCTGGGGAATGCTGAGTGTCACTTGCAGAGACCCCAGCATCCTGCCCGCCTGCCTCCCTTCTGCCTTTGCCAGTTATCTGTACCCACCAACACTGGGCTCAGCCTCTTGTTTGCCCCAATATCCATCAAGTCTGAACCCATACTGCATGACTGCTGTAGTAAGAGGACATCACTTTGGCTCCTGCCAGAGGAAAAGGGCTTACCTTCACAGAGCTGTGGCTATGTACGTCTTGTTCACATGGAGGAGATTGCACAGAGGCTCGTATCTTCTCTTAGGAAATCACCAGACACATGCTGGTAAAGAGAAACAGGAATGACTGTGCTTGTGAACTCACCCTGACCATCTGGAACAGAAACCTACAGATCTGCTCAGGCTCAAACCCAACATCCTCAGCTGCACCATGCAAAGCATGCCCAGAGCATCTCTGCACGAGGTCAGCAAGACTGTCACACATTCCCACAGTGTTCACCTGAGTTGGCAGTGCTGGCAGAACTCTCTGCTCCTTTCATGCAGGTTGGCAGAAACTGATCCCCTTAGAGGCAACAGCTATCAGCTCATCCCCAGACCTCTACAAGTGAGGATGCACCAAGACCAGAACTCTGCTGCTGGCACACAGCTATTTATAGCAAAAACCTCATCTGCATCACAGGGAGATTTGTTTTACCACAGCTGTTAAAGATCAGCATGTCCCACCTATGCCGCCTGGCTGCAGCACTTCCACACCTGGGGCTGGGTGCAGCAATGGACTGTGCCTTAGGCAGCTTCTGGCACCTGTCACAGGGTGACAAACACACCAGTTGTCTTCAGCCTCTGGCTGTGGCAGCATGTGCAAAGCAAAGCAAAGGGCTCACACAGCAAGCTGCAGGGGGGTGGCCAGCTGCATCTGTAAACCACAGAACATGCAGTCCAAACGCATTTAGTGACTTCTCATGTTACTGGCAGCAATGTTCTTTAGGAGAAAGGCAGGAAGGGTGGGGCTTCTAAGAAAAGCCACCCTTGTAGTCCCCCTCCACTATAAAATCTTGTTACGCAAACCCAATATAGGAACACAGCTGGGGGTTCTTAAGCTGTAAGAACAGCAAAGGCAGCTTGACCAGAAGTGGGAAGAATTACAAATACTTCTGAACAGGAGTGTCTGTTGCAGGGGCCCAGCACAGCTCAGAATGAGCCATGATATAGGCAGCACATGCCAAACTGTGGCCCAATTCCTGCTGTAGTGGAGGAAATGAGGCATTGTCACGGCTTCATTGTCCCCCCTCATGCAGTGGAGGAGCATGCTATGTGTTTCTGAAGCACCTCGGCCAAGCAGTGGAGGGGGAAGCCCACCCAGCAGTGAACTGCCCCACACAACCTTCAAGCCCAGGGCCTGCCAGATGTGCACTGGTCAGCACTTGCAGCACAGTGCAAGTCAGCTCCTCCAGACTTCAGCTGGCTACTTACCACAGGCACTGGCTCCACGGCCAGCCACGGCCAATGCACACCCGGTTCTCACAGAAACTCTCCAGGGCAATCAAGACAAGAACTGGGGACGGGTTATAAGGCTGACCCAGGTGTGGAAATTCTACCCCCAGAATGCAGTCCAGTGCCTTCTCACCTCACAATAATTCTTGTTGCTGTGTGGGTGGCTCATTGCAAGTGAAACCAGCAGTAGCTGAGCTGGGAAGAAGCAGTCAACCTCAAACTCCTCAGCTTATAGCAAATTTCCCCATTTCTAAGAGCTGGGGAAACAATACCAAGCAGGAAAATCCCAGTGCTGCCTGTTAGTCACCAATTTGGTAGCCTTCAGTCAGAGGACAAACACCACACTGTTACGAATGCCCTGCTCTTTACAGTGGGGTAGAGACAGGATGAAAGTAATGGCTGATCCATCACTAAACTGGCACAGGAGCTCCTTAGGATGCCTGCCGTCCTCCATGGACTGGGGCAGGTCTAGCACAGTAATCCCTCTACCAAAGACAGGCTGTGCCTCACAGGCTGTACTGTTAACAACTCTTGCCATGACAATTGCCTCTCTGCATTTAGAACACAGAATCTCAGGTCTCATGCACAGATAGTTTTATAGAGAGCATTCTGGCTCAGAGCAAAAAAAGAAGAAAACCGCTGCTTGTCCCCTCATGCAGCTAAATGTGCTGCAGCAGCCAGTTCCCCATTCTGTTCAACTAGGGCTGCTGTCAGTTTTTCTTCTCTTTCATCTTGCAGTCTTACTGAAGGGGCAGTATGGGCATTGCAATGTCATAGAAAGCCACGGAAGGGGCAGGTTGGAAGCAGGACAGCAAAAGGGACAAATAGAGCAGAGCACCTTTGGCCAGAATTCAGCAGAGATGTAAAGTTCCTCTTAACAAGCGTGTCACAAGGAACGAAAACGCTCAGGATTTAGCAATCCAGCAGTGCTGCTGACAGCTGTTACTAGGCACTCTGGGAAAACAGGCTGAAGCATGGCAATTCATTAAGCTTTAACTTCAGTTGTGTTAGTGAGGTATCTGGAAAGTGCCCTCTTCCTCACTTGAGTGCGTTTTTCCTCTGCTTTGGAGCAATCTGCTTAGAGACACAACAGTCCTGCAGTTGAATACCAGACCAGTTCACTGGTTTCCCTGCTCTTTTAGCCAGAAAGTTCCTGCTGAGCTGTTGCTTGGCTTCCGACCTTGTGACTGTGGTGCAGTAGGAAAGGCCTTGAGGGCTATGACCGTGGCTGCAAGGTCTCAGTCACAGAAATGTGGTGAAAAACCTAAAATTCCAGGTAATGTGAGATCATGATACCTAATCACATGGGAGCCTGGGGCAGACATTGTACTCAGCAATCTGCAGAGGTGGGAAATGATCTGTGTGTTTGTGTGCATGCATGGGTGCACATGCCTGGGCACTGCACAGGCATAGTCATGCCTACAGTTAATAAAAATTACCTATTTTTTGTAAAAGCAACTGCATACAAAATAACACACTTTGGAAGCACCTCTGCCAGGGCTAGAACACAACCTGAATGAATCATGTTCCCTAAGGGGTTTTCTACAAGTAAGACATGGTTAGGAGAAAACAAACTATTCTCTCAGCCTCTCTTCATTCAGGAGTTTTGTCACATAATTCCACAGTCAGAGGTAAACCTTAGGGAGCAAGGTTTTGGGAGTTACAACCCCCTCATTTAGTTCTTTAACCTCTGTTCCTTTGGCCCTATCACTGCAACACTTAAAAGAACTGGTTTTCTTATATAAAGTTTGTAGCTCGTGGTGGGTCACATCATGGTCACAATGCAAGATGCAGAGGTGAGTTATTTAAAAAGCTGACCCCTTCTTCACCCTAAATTAACTTGTTCCTATCCCCAAGAACCTGAGTCCACATCCTCAAGCTCCTGCTCCATACTAGTATCACCCTTGTCGTGAGGTTGTTGTTAGTTTTCTACAGACAATGACAAACCTTATGATTGATGGGAATTTGCCGACAGGAGATCCCTACAGGGGAGTATTTGCAAGGAGCCAACTCAGTTCAGAAGAAAAATGTAAACAAGCCAAGCCTATGGCATTTCTGCAATGGAAAAAGAATGTATCTGAACTAGTTTCTCCTGAACTGTGAATACACCAGATTTATCTCTCAGGAACCTATTTCAATCATGGTGAGTCAGGTTGCTAGTATTTGGCAGACAGCCAGATGAGAAAGATGTGGAAGTGGAGTGATTGTGAGCAAGTAATAAATGGTATTATAACTAGGCTAAAACCTGGCACAAGCCTTCACTTGCATGCCAGTCTTTCAAAACAAACTGAAAACCACTGAAAATACACTTACTGTGATCAGTAATTCTCTCTCCTGGCAGGAGCCCTCCACTAGCAAAAAGGACATGCCTGAAGGGTACCAAAGCTCCTCTCTTGGGAGGGTGAGAAGAAACACTGCTTAGAAATGTCTGATTCCTTTTACAGCTGCAGAAGTAACTGCTTGTTTCTACAAAATAAGAAACTAATCACCAAGAATAGCACTGTGTAAGTGCAAATGATGGTAATCTTTAGTTCAGGTCTTGATTAAGCAGGTAGAGAAACGTACACCCCATGCCAGGGCTAAACACATAGGAAAACATCCCCTGCCTCAAAAGAAGTAAGTTATGGAAGCTGTGTGATAAGTCAATCACCTCCCCCTTGACCTGCACCTATGTCCCACTTTAAGGTGTGTCAGCACATTCCACATCACCTTTACGTGCTCCCCAAGCAACACAGAGCCAGGGCGATAACCACAGGAGCTGTACCAAGAACTCCTGTGTCCTGCAGCTGCTGCTCTTTCAGAGATTGCTCCCAGCTGGGGACACCAGCTCTGACTGCATCCCTGCGGAGCTGTGGCTGCCACTGCTGGGTGCTAACCCCCACTGTCCCCAGGGGTCTGCATCCTGTCCCGGCTGCCAGTCCCAGGCAGGCATGAGTGCCACAACCGCTGAATCATGGGTGACCCACAGCACCCCTCACTTCAGTCAAGATTGAAATAACAAGCAACAAGTCAACTTGCCATACGGTTTATTTCCAAAGACTAGTTCAGTCTTGGTAAATGTGGCTAGGCTACCTCCATATAGCAGTTGTCCTCTAGGGCGAGGGTTTGCACAAGTTTAATTTCTTTCTCATTCTTCCTGCTGTTTTCCCTCAATAATTCTATTTGTCTTTTTTTAACTGCAAGTGCCAGTCTGGAGTCCTCACTGCAAATGCTGTGAGAATCAAAAGGATGGGAGTTACTTACAAGATGACAAGGTAACACTGTGTCAGAGACATGGAGCTCCAGGGGCTCTGCAGTTTTTCTGCCTAAGTTTAGCCCTATACTGTCCAGTGATGCTGGTAAGCTGGCTGCTGAGCCACATCCCCTCCCTTCTGCATGCTTCAGCACCTCTTCACTTCCCCCTGCATCTCCAAGTTCCCCCAAGTAGTTGTGTGAGTGGCAGTGGAAGGCAGTATTTAGTCTGTTATCACCACCCTCTTGCATTACTTTACCAGTGGGGTTAAAGCTTTTCCATTTTGTCCCCTTTGTAGCTCTTTCTCTGTTGTTTAACTCTTGACATTTCATCTCTAACAAATCCAACAGCTGTTCATCTCTGTTGGTATTTTCATCATTGCTATCACCAGACAGCTCGTTAGAGCTGTTGATCCAAGGGCTGCCATCACTAGTCTGTGTGTCATTCTCGCTAGATGATAAACCTGGCACAATGCTGCAGTCAGAACCCTGGACAGTCAAACACACACAGTCCTTTATCCTTGGGTCAGGTTCATAGATTGCAGTACCTGGAGGTGCTTCACTCAGGTTGTTGCACAGATTAACGAAGGATTCATATAGTGACGTAGAGATAACCTCACTGTCACTGCCACCGTTACATTTACCTGCACTACCAGAAGGCTGATAACCAGATGGCTGAGGTGCAATGGGGCAAGAAATTGTATTAGCTTTCCTTTGAACATTTTGATATATTACTTTCTTAGGTATTTCTACTCCTGATAGAAAAGCTGAAGCAACTTCATTTGCATGTGTGGAGAAAGACAGAAAATCAGTCTGTTCTGAACAAGTGTTTGGAAAATCAAGTTCAGTGCTGAGAGATCTGTAGTTGTTACAACATGCCTGATTGCTGGCAGGCTGAGCAATCTGATCGCTGCAGCTGAGCCCCGGCGTCTCTGGCAAAGGCGGTGAGGAACGCCCGCTTTCACAGCACGGAGCCAGGCTACTCTTGGCCACTGACTGAGACACGAGGGCATTGAAGCTCTTGTAGGCAGAGCTGCTCGGTTCCTTGCATGCAGACACAAGCACATTAAAGCTCCTGTAGGCAGAGCCACAGGGCTCCAGGGATGGAGACGAAAGGGTGTCACAGCTCTTGTAGGCAGAGCCACACAACCCCATGGACGCAGACACAAGGGTATCAAAACTCTTGTCTGCAGGGTTGTTTATTCTGTCTGTTTTGGTCCCAAACAACGATTTATTTGTAGATTCCTGGATCAGGACACAAGAGTCAAGCTCACTTTCAGAATTACATAGAAAATGGCTTTGATGAACCATTTGTTGAAGATCTCTTGCATCCAGAGAAGCAGAATTTATGCTGGAGCTCCGATAGCCAGATTCAAAGGATTCTTCTGATAGTTCTGACTCTTTGCTGGCTGTACTACAATTGTAGTCATCTTGAGAGGCTTCGGTGAAAAGGGAAGCTGTATGAGAAATATCACACAGTTGCTGACTCTGGGCTGCACTTCCTTTTGGATTTTGCTGTGATGGATTTTCTGACCCAACATTCTCAAAGGTTTTCCTCTCAGCTGTGGGGATGTTTGGGCCTTTATTGTCTTGCATGTTATTTTCCTCTGCCAGGAGTGCATCAAACATGTTAGCCAGTAACTCATTGTGTTCAGGGTGCTCTCTGAAAGCACTGATGCTGCTCTCACAGGGCTCAGACATGGTGATCTGGTTGTCAGTTTCTTCTTGGCTCTCAGTTTCACTGTCTGTTAAACATTCGAAGATTTCTATAGACTCTTCAACTGGTACTGTATCAGGGGTTAAAACTGCACTGCTGCCTTTTGGCAACCACTCTCCAGACTGGCTGTGGCAACTGCAAGATTTCTCAACATTTCTGATGTTATCTTTTCCGTTGAAGTTTTGGCTTGACAAACTTTGAGCCAGACAGTTCTTGCAACTTCTGTTTTTGGAAGTCAAAAGGAAAAGACAGTTAATATTTATGTTACAGGAAACAATTTATTCTGTAAAGCAAAGGGATGTTTTTTAATCTGACTTACATTTGTTGTTCCACAGGACTCTGCTTTAAGTCATGGAAAGGGAACTTAATTTCATCAAAGTAGGACAAAACTGAAAACTAAGAAAGATGCAATTGAGATTTATGACACATGTGAATTGTATTTAGTATCCCTTGTACTAGACAGACAACAATTTATTAAATATTCTACTTCTAATGATCAGGAAAACGTATTTTTTGCAAAGCTTTTAAATTACCTTGACATTTTTTACAACCAAATGGCTCTTTGCTGGATTTGGGATTTGATCCCACCATTCTTTCTTCACTCTGCAAGGGAAGAATGAAAATTATTTGTTTTGACTACACTTGGGCTTAATAGGTGTACATTTCTCTCTTCTGTTCTCCCTTCCCTCTTAGGATCTGTACCGCAGCAACGGAAAGTGCTCATTTTGTGCATCTCCTGCTTTTCATTAAACCAGTGCAAAGATGTTCATGTTTGGTGACTCCTCTACACAATGACAGTCACCTGTTCTCCTAACCATGTTTAAAATGATGTGTGAAACAGACAGGATCTCACTTTCACAATACCATTTAAAAAACAATTAAAAGAAATAAAGATATTTAGCCATTACTTGAACTCCAGCAAAGACCACGGTCCAACACTGACAACCCCCTACTATAACAAGTCTATTCTAGTACGGTTAAGAAAGACTATTCAGAAAATGACAGAGTGCAACTGACTTGTGTTTATAAAACCTCTGCTGACAGACAGCTAGATAAAGGTGCTGAAAAAACCCCCAAACAATAGATTTCTGTGCTACCAGGCATTCAGCTAATCAATAGCAACACCAACATCCGCATCAACTGTTACTCTATAAACTCTGTAACAAGCAGGATACCTACTTGGTGAAACAGAAGTAACATATGACGGAACCTGCCACGATCAGTATGCAGGATGTGGGCACAGCCATCTGCAGAATGTCTTCAGCCTTCACCGGGTTATCTGTTAAACAAACAAATATTTACAAGAGAATGTGCATCAAATAAAAGCACTGGCAATACCAAATAAATTGCTGCTCTTCTGCAACTTAAAAAAATGCTCTTTTAGAGGATGTCCAATAAAGCCTCCAGCACATAAACAACAGACCCCCAGAGCTGCCAGGAGCGGTGGCGTCGGGGTGTCAGAGACTGTCTGCTGCAGACACTGTGATCAGCTACTGGGCTGCCAGGAGCTGGGAGAGCCAATGTGTCCTGCAAGGCCACTGCCAGCTCTCAGGGACAGAGCCTATCCCACAGTGCCTAAAATGACATTACCATTGTCACTGTAGTGCACCTACGTTTCTTGTTCTCTCTGATGCTCTTCAGGGGTTTTTCTAAACCCTCAGGCTTCTGATGGTTAAAATACTGCTTAATTTGAGGCATATATATATATTTGGTTTCTGTTCATTTATACCCACTCGCTCTCACATCAATGCTGTTGTTTTGTTCAAGTATCTCTTCTACTTCCCTGTTGTCTACTTCATGAAATATTTATACAGAATAAACACATCCCTTTCAGCCTTTTTTTCACAAGGCTAAGCAATCCAACCTCCTTTGGTTTTCTCTTCCTTAGTTTCCCAAGGAGTTGCCTATGTTTACTGTCTTTGGAAGCCTTTACAGATGTATTCACAATACAGTCAAAATGAAGCTGATGAGTTCAGAACTCTCCTCCAAAAGAGAAGCAGAGTAAGACTATACCATCCTTTTACTACGCTGCTATTTCTGACACTATTACCACAGTGAAATTCAACTTCTTCACTCCATTCACTCCAGTAGGCTGGGTAGTCCTTGTAGTTACACCTCAGACTTGCAACGTAATCATAGCCTCTCTTCAAGGAGCTTGCAGTGATCTCAAAGCTTTTTGCCTGATAGTTAATTGCTTTTACAGAAACCTGAAAGGGAAGTGAGAAAGTTCACTTTGATTTCTTTGTAAGGTGAAGGGTTAGTGACAGGAACTAAATACCAATAGTGTTATGTGTTCCAGTGACCTTTCACAAATGAACAGATGAGTGACCGTGTATGATACTGCAGTTCATGTCACCAGCAGGTGGGATTTGTTACATGCCACCATGCATGTTCTTCTTCTACCAGAAGAAGCCCAGCCCAGAAATGCTGGGTTATTCAAAAGGGTGTTTGAAGTGCCTCACCTGCCCCACAGAGCCCCAGCCCCCAGCTTCCTGACGTCTAAGGAGCAAATGAAGTTCAGGGAACAGAAGCATTGTATTTTCAACGCCTGCCCTGTCTTCTGCAAGCAGCAGACCATTTTGGGGTGGCAGTCAGAAGAGTTTCAATCCTCAGACATCCAGCTGAACCATCTTGGCAGCAAAGTGACCTGTGGCAAGTGTGTAATCAGGAACACTGTGGGACTTGCTGCTGCTGTCCCTTACACTATTATTAGTGAAGTGACTTTTTAGAGGCCTTTTTAAACCTGAAAGCTCTGGAGACAGAAAATGAAGAGACTGGCTGTCTCTTACCTCTGTCGGGTGCTGCTTCCTCCAGTATTTCACTTCATAGATGACTGGCTGTCCAGAGAGCAAGGATGTACGAGAGTAGCTCTCCTCCCAACTCAGATTGAAGTTACCATTTTCATCTTTTTCAATGGCAAGATTTTTGGGGGCCCTCGGTTTAACTGTATGTTAAAAATACAATTAAGGAGAACAGGGTAATGGGAGAGCACTGACAGAGAGAAGCAAAGCGAGAAGCATTCACCAGAGACCGGAATATCAATGCTGTCAATGCACCGGAGCAGCTTCAGGGTATTTATTGACAAGCACTGATTCTTCAAGCTGGCTGAACAAACTGCAAGCACGGCCTTCTGGTGCACTGGATGCAGCTTTCAGCCTGGAGAAACAGGAACAGCTGTGCGGCAGGGTGGGCACCGAGCTCCAACGCTGCAGCCAAGCTGTCCTGGCTCCCTGTCTCTTGGAAATCAATGTGGACTTCCGCTCATCTGACAGATAAGCAGCAGCATCAGTCCAGTATTCTGAAAAGAACCAGCTCCTTGGCCTGCCTAAGGTATGCAAATGGTTTCTCTGAGTGTTTAAGGTGACAGGCGTTACCAGCAAGCCCACTGTTCTGACCAAGCTGAGGGCCTGGGCAGAGACATGAACTGTGTCTACACTCTGTCCTGTCAAAGAGCAGTCTGTCTAACCTTTTATCAATGGCTGTTAAAATCCAACAGCAATTACCGTAAAAAATCTTCTGCGCATGTAGAATGATTCAACTAGCATGAAAAATCAGAGTATGACAGAGACAGGAATGGGAGGAATCTTCTTTCTAGAAATTGAAAGTAGCATGATTCCTCTTCATCCTGTAAGCTACAAGATGAACTAAAGATAATCTAAGCCCCCAAACTCCTGATGGCTCACAGCTGAGAGGATACAGCTAGAGGAAGAACCACTCTCTGCTTTCCCCATTACTTATAATAATTTCTTAAGAATCTAATCCAGAATCAGGTTTCTAGGACAAATAGATTTTGCATTTAAGCTACCACAACACTTTCCACCTCTGATTAGAAAAAACTGTTCTGGTGACATGAATGAGAAATTAGCTAGGATTGCAAAACCCGGAACCAGATGTCCCAGTGACAAAGTAAACAAGTTCTTACCAACAAGAGCTGGTGTAACACTGTAATTCCACATATTGGTCCCGTTGAACTGTAGGTTTAGAATATATGTGAGGCCTGATACAAAATATTCTGGATATATTGTACAAGTGCATCTTAAACTGTCTTTTTCATTCTCAGGAACACACAAATTTCTGAAAAACAGGTACAAAATTATGTCATATTTAAAAGAATGTGACACACTATTCCTTGAAAAGGTGAAATCAGGTTTCCCAACATGTAGAGCTAATCAAAACTGAGACAAGTCAGTTCCCAGAAATGTTTCCAAAACAAAACTGAGACCTGCAAACAACCCACCCTCCCCAGACACCCCCTGGATATCTGTATCGCACAAATGAAAAGCTTGACAGAAAGGCTAAGAACTGATCCCGAATACCACCCTTTGTCACCCTTCAGTCTCTAAAGAAATATTCTAACAGCTTGCCAGTACAGGAACAGGCTTATTGCAGAGCATGAGTGAGGTTATTTCAACGTCTGTGTGGTAAAATCATACAGAAAGGAACAGGAGAATCCGGATGCATCTCCGTTTCTAAGAGATGATGAGTGGCCCTGCTCAGAACAGGGACAAGTCTGTGCCTGAACATGGAGTTAGACTGTATGCAGAGACAGTCACCTGGGCTCCAGCAGAGAGTGTCTTTCACACAGGCTACAGACCGGTGAATCACGTACGATTTCTCATGAAGAAGGTAAAATTTTGCATGAAATTAAGGTTTTGTAAACTTCTAAGAGCCCTACCACTTCTACCAGTAGGACTTGATCCCTCCTCTGTACTAAGAGTACAGAAAGTTCTACAGAAGACTAGACCACTGAACAGAGAGTGCTGTTAAATGCAGAAACCCTTTCTACTTAAAAGGAAATAATCCATTTTACTTTAAGAGGAATAATCCGAACTACATTTTGTCCCAGACACCCACAGTAGAGGGAGGGAATGAAAGCCAATAGTGGCTACAGGATATATGAAGCTCTGACAGTGGCAGTGTAACATCTTATTAAACACTTACGACACAGAAGACATTTCCTTGCTGTAGAAGAGCAGGAATTCTTTGGAGCAATTAGTTTGTGCAGGCACCTTCCAGTGACAAACCAGCTCTTTGTCATAGTCAGTGAAGCATGCAAATTCTTGTATGTGTCCTGCAGTCATAACTGGGGAAAACCAGCCTACAGTGAGAAGCAGGAGAATCGGAAAACTATATTGGACTAAGCAGAAACATTAACTTTTCCATCTAAACAGAGCTGCCACACCCCTCCAAATTAAGTGAAAACATCGTTATATTTTGTGTCTGGGTAAATGAAAAGAGGGGCACTCAGACTGTCTCTATGTTTCTGGAGACAATATCTACAGTCTTGGAGAGGAAGAGTCTGCAGTAGTAATATTGAGATAGAAAGGCACATCTCAGCCAATACAGACTTCCAAGAACAGAAAATCCAATTCCAATAGCTCTATTTAAAACACATCGACATTAAAGTACAAAACAGCATCATCCCACCTATTAAATACAAAAGGTTCAGGACCCAAAATGCAGATAATTAACAGAGTAAGACTAGGATCACTACTTACAGTCATGACTTGTGCTTTACCTACAGTGGTTCTAAGCTTCCCAAACGCACTCCTTCTGCCTCCCCAGAGCAGCTCCCCAGTGCCTAGAAGATCTTCCTGCCACAGTCTTTCTTCTAGTACATTCCTTTACTTCATTTCACTCAGTACTTCCTGTTCTGTCTTCTACTTGCCACTGTTATGAGAGCATTCAAGACCCAGGGGAGATCAAGAGTCACACTGAGCCAGGCACTGAGGAGGTACAGGAAAGCCCAGGGCGTCTGCACTCCAATGTTCAAATTTATAACCATTTTCACTGTCAGTATTTAAACAAAATATAGAATATACTGGTCAAAATATCTTTGTTAGAACTGGAAGTGGAACTAGAATACACAATCCTCAGTATCCCTTCCAGTCTCCCTTTCTTTTATTTCAATGTGCTGCACATGAGCGATACACAGAACAGAAGAGGAGAAGCTAGGAGACAGCGAGGCCATGCTGTTATTTGGACTCACAGAGTGGCAACCCTGGTACTGGACCCCGGAATGTGACCATTTCTCAACGAAGCAGACAGAAATAGCTAGTACTTTTATTATACACGACAATTATTTGCCTTTTCTGATATTTGACTTCTCTTTCACAGGTAAATACTAACATCTCCCTTGTCTTGTACAAGCTGTACAAATTTAAATCCTTTTCTGCTTTACACGTCAGTTTCCTGTAAAAAAATTAAAATAGCTTTGACTGGTTTTTTGAATCCTATTAATTAAGATTTTCTGAGAATTTTCAAAAGGATTCTCCTAGAAGGTTTTCTGTGGCAATTATACAAGACCAAATTTTGTGTGCGTGGCGCAGTACCAACTCTCCACGCCTGTCATTTACATTGCAAATTCAACACTCGGTTGCCAATGATTCACATCCTGCAAGGTTGTTGTCCTTCAGCCACTTCTGCCTCACAGGCTTATTCTTTCCAACGGGTACCTAAATTTCAGATTATTCCTCCCAAGCTTTTTTTGCTGAAAGTAACTAATTCCATGTTATCTACCCTACATTTCTATTTTTCTGTAGTCCACTTGTGTTATTTACTATGATCCAACTTCTGGATACTCTGATACAGTACAGGATCTGCAAATGTAAAATGTGATGGTCAGCTGCCTTTTGGTGGACATGATATGTAACACAATGGGATCTATAAAATTTGGATTCTGAGTTGTCTGGTATATTGACTGTTTGTAAGCCAAGAACTGACTGCAGTTCATGGGTTCATTGGTGTTCAAATATTAGAAAATGTTTTGTTTTAGTTAGTAAGGTTACATATTTATCTTATATGTAAGAACTATTGCTATTACGTCCTTTCTGGATGGCAGTACCATGTTAGGTTCCTTTTTTTTCTGCATGGTGCCCAATTTTTTAAAACTCATCAAAAAAGCAGCAAGTCAAACTTCTGCAACACTTTAACAGTCACACTGCTTTTTATTTTACAATAATCATTATCCTGTTGATGTTGCTTATATTTGGTTGTCATTTGTAATTTTATTGCTAGTTTCCTTTTTTCACTTTAAAAGGTACTTTTAACAGAAGTACTATCAATATAAGGCCCTTAAAGATGAAGGACATTATTTTTCAATGTGTTAATCATCTTAAACTTTCAAGAATACTTCAATTAAATGAAGCTCTTCCTGCTGCATTAAGCTATGATGACTAACAGTTTTACTTTATCTTGCCATTCAGTGCCCTCATGTCTTTTCAGAACTCTAAATTATATTCTCTGCTCTTTTCTTGTCAACTTCTCACTTTTCCATCTCTGGCAGACCATGTTTTTTTAAAAAAGCTCAGATATTTGAGAATTTCCTTTTGAAACCGTATACAGTAAGGGGTTTGTTTTGAGTTTGTGTAGTTAAAAAAGGGAACTGAAATACTGAATTTCTATTTTAATCCTCAAAGAGTACACAATGCTGAAGAAACTTAAAACACATAGTTAACTAGGCAAACAAACCCAAATAAAACACTATAAAATTAAACTTTGATAAAGATCATTTAGGGAAATGAAAAGGTGGGATTACTGAGATCAGACAATGCCGCCAATGTGCTCTTGCAAACCTTGATCCTTCTCATTAATTCCAATTGCACTATTTCATAGTACAGAAGATAGTAGCTAACAAACCTTCTTTTTTAGAGACAGGGTATTTTAAATTGTCTTTTAACTATTTGGTTTGCTTTATAAAACAAAACAAAACAAGACCTAAGAAACTACAGACTACCGTGGAACTAGTTAAAAAAAATACAGAAAGCAAAGTGTGAGATTCAGTTTCCAGAACATAAAAATGCATTATCGGAAACCACTACTATATATATCTCTCATTTGTATTTATAATCAAACATCATAAAAGATGCAAGGAAAATGACCCATGTTTATATTCAACTTCTGCCAACTGAGCTTCACAAATAACCCTGAAGGAATCAGCAGCCCGTGGACTCTGTGCACCTGCAGGCTGAGAGAACGGAGGCGAGGGACACACCGGAGACCCTGTCCCCTCTGCCCCTGCGCCGGTGCGAGTCAGAGCTGCGATGTCCCGCAGACAGGGCCTGCCAAATCTGCTGAAACCCAGGCCACTGTGTTTTCCAGCTCAGTCCCTCTGCAGGCTCCGGAGAGCACGAACTGGCAGCGCCCTGCAGGCAGGGCTCCCTCGTGGGCAAACCGCAGCAGCCCGGGGACCCTGGAGCTCCCTGCAGAGCTGCCTGGGCTGCGCTGGGACCTTGTTCCCCGTGAGGTGTCCAGTGCAGATCAGACAGCGGGGAAGGAGGAGATGACTTTCCAAACCTGTTTCTCCTTTCTGCAAATTTCTAATATTTTTTCCCCATATAGAAAAAGTTAATATAAAGAAAAAAAATCTAAGAATTTATTCCAGCACAGGGGTATTTCTGACATTTGAAGTTACAAATTTTATAGTAGTTAATTAGTGGTAACAGCGTTACCTAGTGGTCATGGAAAAATGCTGTCAATAAAAACTTCAGCGTAATAATTTAAAATATTGTCGAACATACCTTCATTTGTTGTATATGAAAAGAAAAGGATCCACAGAGTATATGGTGCAGCACTTGGGAGTCTTGCCATTATTGACACTGGTCAGGTTCAGTAGGAAAAACTGTGCTGCAATTCTGCCAACAGAAAACATAATCAGCTTACATCCCTGTCTCAGTTCAGGTAAAGGTGTAGTTTTTCCTACCATTCTGACAGATCTTAGGATCCAGATCCCCTGCTGTACCCGTTTCCCACCTCTGGCCCCTAAAATCAGCTCATGGAACAACAAGACATGTAGAAGAATAAGGAGAATACAAATGAGTTAGAAGACTTTTCTGCACAACTTCCATTACAGAGAATATAGACTGTTATTGGCAGTGGACCTACTCTCTTCAGCTACTAGAAAAGGAAAGTTGCTAGTATGCGAGCAATTAAAAGGGTAAGCACAAGACCAAAATTAGTGACACTGTCACCAAAGCCCTATGATTCCACTCAGAAAACTAAAAGAATTTAAGAATGAAGTGTCTGATCTACTGACTAAAATGTTTTCCCCAAGTCCTATCACCAGTACCTTGATAATCTGAGTATCACCCCCTTAAAAAAAAAAATTTTAGCAAAGAACCCTGAGCATTCCTCCAACAGAATGCAGATTCATTAAAACATTAAATAATTAGAAGCTGTAAAACACATACCTGACCATGATTTAACCAGCACAACTTTGGAAAAGGAAAATAATGCAGCTTTTATGTCCCTAAGTATAGCAAAACTGTCTAGGTAAATTGAAAACAGATGAAATAATTAATTTCAGACTTAAAATAGCAATTGTCCTCAAGATTTTTTACCAAGGTAGTCACTTAGTGCCTAAGATATGGCTACCAGTTTTCGTATCACTACAAACAGATGTGATGCATTTAAAATTCTCATAAATTTGTAGGTGAAGTCATGCTAACTAATATGCTTTTGGCTTTGCATTCAGTATAACGAGGGATAAAATTTGTTCAGCAGCACATTGTTAACACACAACCCCTTGGTCCCTTCCTCTTATGCTTTTGGAATTTTCTAACCTCCATGTCTGCTTCCTGCCAGTGTCAGCTGCTCTGTTTACATCTGCAGAGCTACCAGGGAGCACGCTAGTTTTTATTTCAAAGCCTCAAGACTCTCTCAGTGGGAGAGGAGAGGAGAGGAGAGGAGAGGAGAGG
>VYZT01005349.1:242131-258329 GCA_013400735.1 Pomatostomus ruficeps | reverse complement strand
CCGCCGTGGCTGCAGCTGGCCCGGGGCTGCGCGGGCGGCGAAGCGGCGGGGCCGGAGCTCAGCCAGAAGCGGGCAGTCGGCCGGTGCAGTGGCCAGGGAATGTTCCCGAGCTGCCTTTAGTTAGTTCGGACGTTCTTTGAAACCTGCAGAGGATTGTTTTCTGTCCGAAGTCACCCGCTCTGATCGTGCTCACATCAGTCTGTGTGGAGAGCAGGAGCTTTATCCAACGCGGAATCACAGACGGGGTTGTGTTTGTTACCCAGCGCTGTCACTTCCAGGTTTGGGGGATGATGGTGCTGTAAATACCGTAGGAGAGGGTCAGGGTTAAGGGAACGGTACTGAACGGTTGGTGGGACGTTGAGAGCTCTCAAACCATCGTTTGTAACGAGTCAAATCGGCCCGATCCAGTTTGTACTGTGCAGCTTCGATGGAAACCACACCCTATAGAGAAGATAATTATCGAAGTTTAAAGGCTTAGTGACCACCAGGGGTACCTGAAGACCCTCCAAGAACACCGTCTGCGACTGTGCAGACTCAAGCGATTTGATATGTGTATCATCGCCTTGAGCAAACCCTGCGCATCAAGCAGGAGTCATTCCCCTGTGTATCCAGTGCTGCAATAAAGTCTTGCTTGCTTCTTAATACTACATGGTGTTAAGGAGTTTTATTCCCGATTTTGGGTGACAACACCACAATGCCTACATTGTTCTTTCCTGTAGCTAAAACTAGCTGGACTTTATCTTTTGCACTCTTCCAGAGCCTCGGAGCTGGTCACCCTCTGCATTCTGAGGACGACCGCGGGATCGGCTTTTTTTGCCCTCATTCAAGGTAATAGAGTTTAATTGAAATCTTGTGTATGCTTGGGCTATGTATTCTTAATTTGTATGAACGTGTGCATTAATTTCAGCTTAAACCTCCTGCAGCACTTGAAGCCTGGTGAAACGCTGTGATGGCAGCTCAGATGACCGATGCTCACCGACGGTTCTTGCAGGTTCTGATGTCTAATGGGATAACAGAAGGATCAGAGGCCAGGAAATTACACCAGCACTGCTGTGAAATTGATAAAGGTGTGTCTGTCTTGCTGATGAGAGAACTTTTTTTTTTCATGGTGCAGCTTACTAATTGATTTCTGAAGGGCATGCACCAGCTAAAAAAAGTTAAAAAACTGTAATGATGTGAGTGTTCCCTCTCTTTCCTGAAAGATAAAATAACACAGCAATGAGTAAACTAACTTCTAATCAGTCTAGATTCACATATAGTACTTTTTATTTTATCAGGGTTGTTGTTTATAGGTTATACATATAAATGATTTTAAAAAAATTATTTTTGACACTGGAAGTACTTCACTATGGTGAATGCTTTTAAGTAAATGCACTTCAGTAATTTCTCTCAGGTGGTGTGGGAGAAGTGACTGCCGCAGAAACATTTTTGTGAGGATGAGATGAGGTTTCCTGATGAGTTGCTGTGCTTTTTTCCCCCCTCACCTGCACTGTATTGTCCTTTCCACGTCCTGGAAGCTGTGCTCCTGCCAGGCTTAGGAGTGTCCATGTGCCATGTCACCATGCTACCCACTCTGCAGGAACTCCTCTGGTTTTCTGTGCATTTGTATCTACTTACCAATAGATGTAAGGTCAGAACAAAGTCGTCTATTTGTGTGTCTCTTGAGTCAGGAACTCTAACTTGATCTTATTTCTTAGATGCTGAAATTGTGAAGCACAACTTTTGGTGTGCTTTAACCCCTGTTCATTTTTTATTGAGAGTTTTTATCCCTTTTTTTCACATAAGATCTACTGGAACAACCACTCATCTCACATTAAAACGTTACAGCTGTTGTGCAAAAGAATATTCTGTTATCTTTTCATCTTCTACCCTCTCTGAGATCTGTCACTAAAGCTCCCTGACTGCTGTGTGCAGTATTTCCTGCTGACAGGGGCCAAGCAGGTGGCAAGATTATACTTAAATATTGTACTTACTTTACTATTGTTCTTGCTGTTTGTTGACTTTGTTCACTAAAGGAATCGTGTATATCAAAATCAGGAACCCCTGGGCAGGAGCCTCCTGTGAGTGCTATTTGGCACTGTGCTGTGTAGTGCCATGGGGTTTGGGAGTGGGACCTTGGCCCAGTGCTGTTATACGAGCAAGGGATTCCTGGGGCTGAGAATAGGATTAATTTAATGATACCTGGTTGTATTTTTGAGTCATGAATCATTTATCTAAAATTATGAGCTCTTACTTAGCTCTGGTTTTTAAACTATAGCCTGATGAAGGCAGCAGGAGTGTTGCCACTGACGAAATGTTGTTTTGGATGGACGTGAGGGTTGTGCTGGTGCAGAGCAAGGAAGAGCCATTGCAGGCATTTCCACAGAATGACTCCAAAGTCCATCTTAATTACGTCTATGATAAAACTGCTGCAAGTATTTACTTGTTTTGTAGAACATGACATAAGATACTACTTGTGTTTCTACAACGCTAGAATTTTAGATTTCCCGATAGGTAACTTGATCACTTACATGCCATTAATTTGTGAAACAGAACACACAGAAACAAGAAATCCCTTGTGTGTAAAGGAATTCAAATCAGTGTATTTTTCTATTGTGCATAGTATTTTTTCCCAGTCGTGTTTTATTTTCAATTCAGCTTAGTTCAAGTCACTGTAATTACTGGATTAGTGCCATGGGTTCCCTACAACAAGGCAGAATGTCTGGACTCTGTCAACTGATTTTAAAGGAGCTGAGTATCTCTGAAGGCCACGAGACACCAGCACAAGGAAATCATATGTCTGCTGAACAGAACAGCTTGAATTCCTGTTTGAATTCTGACTCACAGTTTTAGCACTTTTACCTGGGAAAAAATGTTTCACATAAAAAGATCTGCCTGATGCATCGTTGTTTGACTTTTCTCTGTATGTGGTTTTTCTCATTTATTTTCAGTTTACTATGCACATGATAAACTGGATGATTTCATCAGCACTATTAATAGCCACCTGCAGCCTTTGTTCATGCAGATCCGGAAAGGCGTATCGGAAGATGATGGGAGAGCACATTATGCTTTAGTAGGTACCTGCTGTGCTGTGTTTGCATGGGGCTGGCAGTGGCTGCAGGAGCTGCTGGGAGGATAAACTGCCACAGCCCAGGTGTGGAAATAGGACATGGCAGCAAGGACACAGCAGTGTTGGAGTTACTTAGCATAAACATTACTGAAGTGCTGAAGTGAGATTCCTTTTCCACAGGAGACTTTCTTTCCTGAGACAGATTTTTGAACTAGAGAGCTGGCCAACATTAGTTTTCTTTTCCTCCCACTCAAAAATCAACCTAGCACAAAAGGGTTGCTGAGGAGTGGCCTATAAGAAATTTCCCCAGATGATCTGCAATGTGTATGTCAGAGAAGGAAGGTTATCTAGTAATTTCAAAAGACCATACAGGAAATATTCTAACATTAGCTGCTGCTTTTAACCTTTTGGTTTGCCAGTTAAATTAAGCTAATAATTAATAGTAGTAGCATGTGCAATAAGAGTAGAAAACATGGGCAATTGTTTTTCACAGTGAAAAGAAAATGTGAGTGATAACCTAGTTCCAGCTGCTGTCTAGCGCGGGCCTGGTGTGGTGTGGCAGCTCTGCTGCAGCGCTCTGTGTCAGCTCTGGGAGCTTGGGTTGCTGAATGGCTTTGCCAGGGCAGGGGCAGCTGTGGAGAATTTGTGACTGGAAGATCAGGGGTTGTAAAGAAAGAACTTGAATACTGTTGAGTGCCCGTGAAAGAACTAACATTTATGTTAATTGTAAGACGATGTATTCTGTACCCCAGGGGGTCTTTTACAGTTTCTGGTATAAAACTACAATAGCACTTTATATCAGTTTATTTTTTTGTAGGTGAATTGGGCGGAAACTGAAGTAACTAAAATGGCATCTGACTATACAGAAACTGAATTAGAATTGTTCAGAAAAACAGTAAGTCAGTCAGTTATCACTTAGTAAATCGTATTATTTGTGAAGGTATCATCTTAAAAATAATGAAAATGGAAATGAATGGAGATATGGTAAGTAGTTGCCATTTTACCTAAGTTTATCTGAGGTCAAATGGGCAGGGTGGGCAAGGATGAAAGTATGTGCAAGTAATGATTTCTGCTATTGGAAGTCAGTTATGGATAAGGCAAAATGAGCACCAGGGAAGGGCTCCTTGTGGGGGGGGTTAGGGACTCGACTGCTGAGTTCTTCACTGGCTTCAGTAGTTCAGTAATAGACAGTAGTTTTTAATGCTAGTAACATACAAAATGAACTTGCTGATTTGAATATAAATGTTTGTCTATGGTTATTGAGGTTTTTCCTCAAAAGAACTTTGACAAAGAGCAGATAAAAAGAAATGGATCTGTCACCACTGAGTGTGTTCAGGGGTCCCTGAATGCAGCTTCATGTAGGCAGCACTTCTATTTGTGGAAACGTTTTCTTGGCAAAGATCAAAACTGTCAAGGGGACAATGATTGTTTCAGCTTTGGGCCTTCGTTTTACAATTCTGGTTCAAGCTATATACCATAGCATCTCTGACATACATGGATGCTAAAAAACTAAACATCAGCACATTACTCTAAGATGTGTCTGCCTAACTGCAGTGTTTCTAATACTTGGTAATACTTCTTCTTGTAGATGGACCTAATAATTTTATCAGAAAATGGCTTTGCCTCATCTACAGATATTTTAAACTTGGCTGACCAACTTAAGACAAAGAAAATGAAGAAAAAGGAAGCAGAACAAGTGCTGAAAGTTTTTGTGGAGGATAAGTGGCTCTCTGAGGTAACTGCATTCAAGTGTTAGTTCAGTAGGTCTAGCTATTACATTCTTACGGATGTGGTAGCTGAAACTGGAGCTCTTCTTGAATGAATCATGGCAAAGACGGTCTTACGGGGCCCATGCTTATTGCTGCTCCTGTGATTTTTGCTGAAAAGGAAGTAGTCTTGCAAGGAGGAAGTCCTTGGGTAGATCTGTACAGGACCATATGGTTTCAGTTTCTTGTACCTGGACCAGGTGGGTTCGTGTGTCCAGTCCTGCCCAGTGACACACAGACATCCTTTGTACACAACAGCACAGCATCCTTCAACCTGGAACAAGAGCTTGGGAAAGCTCGTCACAGAGATCAGTGCTGTTGCATTTAGAATTTCTTGAAAAGGAGTAAGGCCAGACATGTTGAAAACTCCCTTACCAGAAACGCACGGGCCACTGTGCACATGATTACACCTGTTTTATGTTACAAGGGAGCAGTGGAAATGAGCTCACCATGTGGACACTGCAGTTGCTTGCCAAGTGAGACCTTAATCCCTTTTCTGCTGGAGTCACTGCATCATAGATCTCCAACCTGCTACCACACAGTTACTTCCATGTCAGGTTGATTTGGCAGAGATTTCCAAAGATACCTCAAGCAGGAAATGCCAAGATTTTGTTGCAAGTTGGGAGAATTTCCTCTAACATGCAAATGAAGGGTCCCGAAACAGCATCCCTCTGTTAATGAGCGCATGCTTGCTCATCTGTGCTTTCCAAGGACTAGATCTCTGTTAAAGGTGTGGGATCTTTATTCTGCTCCTCTAAACAAAGCAGTTCTGCTATTTCAAAAGTGTTCTGGTGTTGCATTGTACCAGCATGTTAGTTTCATGATGGTAGGAAAAAGTGGCTTGTTAACAGGTGGTTAGCCAAGTCAAAAAAGATAAAAGGAATTAAAAGAAACTCCTCATCTCAACACTTGTTTCCTTAGAAAAATGGAGAATATACTCTGCATACTCGTTGCATAATTGAGATGGAACAGTACATTCTCAGCAACTATCAGGATGTGGCAAGGAAATGTAACATCTGTCACAGCCTCGCCATCCAGGTAACGTGTTTTATCACCTCAGTCAGTGGACTTGCATGGTCATAGCTGAGGTTTCTGATACTTTCCTTAGGGTATTAGGTAGGCACTTAATAATCTTGGTCTTGAAATCTGGTCATGGTTGTTACGTATTTTGAAAAAAACCCTTTTTTTGTTTCATTTTAGGCATTTTATCTTCCTTCTTTAGAAGTACAATTTTCTTGGAGCAGTGTCTCCAAGTATAAAATTGGGAAAAGTGCACTCCTGCAATAAGGAACATGGTTGTGCTGTCTGGCTTTCCAAACCAGCATGTTAGAGATGAACCTGTGATGCTGAAAGAAGTTTAGCAGTTTAGATGTTAGCAGTGTCCTCTTTGGGCCTTACTGACAGATGTCATTGTGTGATACATTCATTCTTGGTCCTGGGATTTTAATTTGGGGATTGCTTGTGTTTGAACCTCAGAAGGAACACGTGTGCGATGCAGAGCATGCTAAAGCACTGTGTTTTCACAGCTGGGACGTTACCAGTTCAGTCTTGCATAAGTAGTTACGGCCTGGATTCCTCTTCCAAAACTGCTACATTTTCTTGCTCTGTGAGCCTGCATCTTCTGATCTGCTCAACTAACATGCTTCCATCTTACTTTTTCCATCCCAACTAGTCTCCCTTATTGCACTGAAATTGTTGTCTTTCAAGTTAAATTTTGTCCGTATAGGGAAATAGTATTTCCTAGTTTACAGAAAAATACCTCCTTTTACCATTTACCAGCTTTGACTGTTGAGTGTGTCCACCACCTGTACTGTGGGAACCATTCTTTGGAACAAAGCATTGCATACCTGCTGCCCTTTGTAAAAACTTTGTCTTAAATTGAAGGACAGGTTAGAAAGATTTTCTGAATGAACACTCCTGATTTCAGAGCCAAGTATGTGAATCCTGTGGAATTGGAATGCACTTACCTTGTGTCAGAAAGTACTTCAGAGGTCACACTGAACCCCGCTGTCCCAAGTGTAATGAACTCTGGTCTTGTGACATCCCAGGTACCAAGCAACCTGTTTTTAAAGAAATTGAATGTAATAATACTAGGAAATGGGCTGTGATGTTCAGTGGCACTGCCTGTATTATTTATAACTGTATCAGCTATTTCTGACTTCAGCAGTATGTTCCAGACACTAAACCACACACAGGCAGCACCGAGCCCCCACAGTGCCCAGTGAGTGCCACAGGGGCATAGCAGACCCAGTGCATGTTTTTTATAACTATCTTGGGGGGAGGAGGGGGTGGGAAATAGAGACACACACAACCCATGACATTAAAACTTCTGGAAATACCAAGGTTCTAAGAATCTCTTTTGAATTCCTTAATTTGTCCAGGGAAATTAGACATTGTGAACAGCAATACAGGAATATACAAAGCATTTTAGAAAAGGAGGTTATACAATGTTACCCTTTTTTGGTGTGTTGTCCATTAACCTTCCTTTTGTTTTCTTTACAGGTATGAGTTGCATGGTTTCCCAGACTCACCACTGAGCTTCATTCTTGGCTCTAGATGATACCAGTAAAACTTGATGTCAGTGACATCTGTTTGCCCCTACTCTGGCAAACAGCCAGACTGTATTGTATTCATTAGTAACAGTGGTTAATGTACTTATTTTCTAAAGTTTTAAGAATCTTACAATAAAACTGTCATTGACCTGTTCACAGTAATGCCTGCACCGTTTTCTTGGAGGCTGTTTTCTGTATGTAATTCTCCATATTCTTGAGTTGGGACTCTCAGTGCATGTTTGGGGATGAGAGATGCAAATGCTTTAGTCAGTCCTGCAAGCTGACAGATGCAGCTGAACTCTTCAAAGAAGCTTTCTCAGCAAGTGCTCCCTGTTTGTACAGGGGCAGTACAAATTCAGTTGTGCAGTGGAAATGACACCTGCTGTAGCACCTCAAGCAGGTGAAAAATCAGTGCAGTATGTGCATGGCAGCTGGCTGAGTCTCTGACCTAGGGTGGAGTTGGAACACTTCTGGTTGGCACTGTGGTTGTGTTCTGTCCCTTCTTTAGATGCAGAAGAATTTGTCTTGACATAAGGCCAGGTCACGAGCAGCTGTGCTCCATCAGGAGGGAATACTGCCACAGAATGATTGGGAAACAGGAGGACCGGACTTGGGACAATGCTAGCTGATGTCTGCAAAGTGCTGAAAAAATTACCATATTGAGATTCTTCAGGTTTTTAGTCCTGGCACTTCTGTTTCCAGTTTTAAGTAAGGATGCTTTTTCCTGTAAGAGTGACTTGGAAAGGAGCCAAGGACTGGCTATTGCCAGTGAAATGGTGGCATTCTTGTCCTTGGCAGAGATGTGTGACACTACAGAAAGGCTGTGTCAGCAGTTCAGGTGATGGTTAATCAAAGTATCATTAAACTTCAGTTTATCTAACTGCAATTAAACTATGGATTAATTTCAGTTATGTTCTAGGCTTTAACATGATGTTGTGGTTTAGAAATGGTACTCCCCAAATTAGTATTCCCACCAAAACATCCAAACCATAAGCTGACTGCTCACTCCTTCATCCCCCTACCTCTCCCTTCATGGAGAGGAGAATTGTGAGGCCCAAAAGATAAAGATCATGAGTTGCAGTAAGAACAGTGTACTGGAAACAGCAATGAAATAAGAAAATGAGCATAATAGCAACAAAGTGTACAAGAGAGATAGAAGATGCACACAAAAGTGTAAAAAACAAAGAGATGAAGGAGCCTCTTCCTGCCCCTGGCCCACAGCAGTGGCTGGCTGAGGTGGTACAGAATAACCTCTGGGTCTGGGCTATGTCCCTCCAGGCTACTGCAAAAATGAACCCTGTCCTGGCCAGAACCACGACACGAGTAACTTCTTCCGTGCAGGAGACTAGAACCTTGCTTGGTGTTACCTTCATTTTTTAACGTATGGAACCTCTACATAGCACCATCTCTCTAGCTGACCCCAAGGTCTAGTGTTACTAAATCCAAGCAGCAGATAACATTGACCCGGTTTTTCAGACAGAGGCTTAGGCAGAGCCCTGGGCTGTTTCTGAGGGATGCACACACAGGACACTGACCTAACATATGCTCTTTAGGAGTTACTAGAAACATCTACAAAAATGAAGTGGCTGAGGCATCATCTTTCCATTTATCCATCATGACTCCTCCATGCTTTATCAAGAGTTTGTTGGTTTTTGGTTTTGCTCCACCTCTAACCTCTCCTGAGAGAGAGATGCTACTTCCCTGATTTTTAATTCCCATTTCAGTGCTGCTGAATACATTTCAGAGCTATGACCACCAGAAACTAACAGAGAAGCTGAGCTCAAGTGATCGCACGTAGTGCCAATATTTAACTGGAATAAACAGAATCTGCCCAGGCATCAGAATGCAGGACTGAAATGCAGCCTTTGTGAAATTTGGAAACTTGACCAAGTCTGGATCTTCCACATCAACCTATAAAAAACCAAACAATCATGAGAAGAATGTCTTTACTCAAATATGATTTGATAAGATAACATTACTGATATTAAAATTTCAGGCAACTCTTTACCTGACTAGTGTTGTGAAGAATGTGGCTTTCATGTGGGTACAGGTTTTCTGAATCTTGTGGAGAACAGAGGCGGATATACTTTCTTCCAAGTACCTGTATATAATAAGATAAATGGTTTTGATTGGTCATTAACTGGCACATTACTGGAAGCTGTGGGCCATAGCTGGCATTTAACAGTAAAATATACCTGATTACAAGGAACATAATTATCTCTGTTAGTAATAGACACTGCTATAATAAAAAATTAAATCAGGCTGTTGGGCTTCAAGTACCTCTTCCCATGGAGCAGATGAGAATTTGAAATACCTTTGGGAAGGAAATGCCTTTACCAAATTGCTTTCAATTCAAAGTTTAAAATGCCCAATTTATACATCGTTATTTGGGCTCATCATAGCTAGAAATAAGTAGAAGAACTGAGAATAAGGAGGCTGAACCTTTATTGCAATTCACATCAACATGCAGAGGTACTTGCACAGTGACTGCTAAGCTTCCATATACACCTCAAACTCTTATTTCTGTGTCATCATTAAACCAGTTCTTTCACTGGAGTGCTGAAATGAGATGAGAATTCGTAAGGCTAGTGGCCTGGCTTCCCTGAACGCTACATGAAGTGCAAGTTTTTGGTGCCAAGGCATGGCAGCATGAAAGAGTCAAAGCTCACTCCACTGACAGCAGTGGAACAGAAGGCTTAGGGTGAAGAGTCCTACTGTTTGTGCCAGCATTCCAGGTCACCTCAAGAGCCAGGCACGATCATACTTGCTGGGAACCGTCCTGTTACAGGTACTCTGAGTAATCCCAGCACCCTGGAGTGGCTACCCAACCAATTCCAACCAACCTGCTTTTCCTCTATCTTAACATCCCTTCCCACATAATAGAACAGGATTTCCTGAAATCTGACCAACACTGAAGCTATCATACTGGATATTTAGAGTTTGTTGCTTCAAGGACAGCACATAAATGTATTCTACAGACTGGACAAATACCAATGTACTCCTGCCCTGTCCTACTCTTTACTACCACTGATTAAACTACTAGAGCATTGATCTATATGACTCTGGCTGTCCACATGCTTTTAGGATGCCTTCCATACCCCAAAGGGATATTAACCAGCTCTCTAAAGAACGAAGTATTACATGGTATTTTTGGTGATGTATTGAAGTGACAAAAATGCTGGTTATTGCTCCAACAGCATGTTCTCCGAATGCTTGAACTTTTTTTGGGACTGCCATCAGCTATTAACAGCTCCTTCCTTCACTTGCCTCACTGGGTTAAGACCTTGTATATTACAAGACTGCAGGCACCAGTTAATGGGCAATACCCTGCATCTCCAGAGACTGCTTTTCTCATTAACAGAAAAACTACAATCTCAGCAGCAGCCACCAGCCAGCCAGCAGGGATCATTTCACTTTGTTCCTTGTGCCTTCCTGTACTCCACAGCCACAGTTTAAATGCCATCACAAAGCAGGGCAGTTTTAATTGAAAGCTGCCAGATCACCAGCTGTTCAGACTACAAAGACTCTTTCACAGCACTGGCAGATAAGTTCCCATTTTCCAGGCAGGTTTTAAGTTCTGAGGTTTGTAAGGGAAGTATCTTTTCCAAGTCCAACAGCTCCTGTAAATTTTTCGTCCACCAAGAAAAATTCCCCTCAAGCTTAGCATGAATAGCACAGTACTTCACTTTCAGAACGCAGCTGTACGTGTGTGCCGAGCAGGTAGAACAGAAGAGAAATACAATCTATACAGAGTTGCACAGCAGTTGTAAAAAAACCATTCTAGGAAGGCCTGAATTAAGCGTCAGTTCCAAGTGAAAACACAGGTTAGCAAGATGCCAGCTGGGACAGAGAAACTAAGGCTCAGCCCAGAAATAACCATCAGTAGAAACTAATGTCACAATCCTGCTGGAAAAGCGTGAAAATGTAAACCTGGTTTTTTTTGGGAGTCTGATGGTACAGCAATCTCCTTCAGTAAACAGAACACCCCTCAGTGTTCGAAGATTCACAGTAGTCACACCTCTCAGTGTTTGAAGATTCACAGTAGTCAACTGCTTGGATCCAGAATACACCCCTGGACCTGTTTAGTGCTTACCACAAAAGGCCCCAGTATTTTATTGGGTTATTCTGCACTAAAAGTTATCATCAAAAAGCCTACCAAGAGGAACTCAGCAAGAAATGAGGTCACTGTACAAGTTTTAATTCCTACCTTCATTGCATCCATAAATATTTTACTGGGTAACCTGAAATGGACTGAAGTATGCACCTAAGTCCACCTCAAAATCTTGCTTTCCAGATGTGCTGGCTTTGGCTGGAGTAGAATTAATTTTCTTCCCAGTGGCTGGTACAGGACTATGTTTTGGATTTGTACTGAGCAGAGAGTTGATAATATAGAGATGTTTTTGTTATTGCTGAGCAGGGCTTACACAGACCTGAAACCTTTTCTGCTTATTATACTGCCATGCTGGCAAGGAATTTGGGGGTGCCTGGGAGGTTGGGAGGAGACACAGCCAGGACAGGTGACGCAAACTGACTGACCAAAGCATATTCCAGACCATATGACATCATGCTCAGTATACGGGGGAAGAAGAAGAAAGGGCGCATGTTTGGAGTGGTGTTTGTCTTCCCAGTAATTGTTAAGCATGATGGGCTCTGCCCTCCTGGGAATGACTGAACACCTGCCTGCCCATGGGAAGCAGTCAAGTAATTCTTTGTTTTCCTTTGCTTGCATGCACCGTTTTTGCTTATGAAACGTCAATCCACAAGTTTTCTGGCTTTTACTCTCCCCATTGTCTCCCTGATCCTGCTGGTTGGGGGATGAGAAAGTGGCTGCATGAGGCTTGGGGACTGGTTGGGCTCAAACTATGACACCAGAAAAACAAACTCCTTAGTACAATGTGACAGGATCCAGATTATTCCCAACTCTGTTACACATTCCATGTGACCTTGGAAAAGCTGCTTCTTGTGATTTCTATCATCTGTAGAACAAGGGTAAGTAATGGTCTCTCTCAATGAGCAACACTTGTGGTCTACAAGATCATATTCAGTATTAAGTTGCAGTAGTGACAAATGCAATAAAATAGCAAAATAGTATCTGCATGTTCTCTATCCTTCAACTGTTCCTCAAGTTGTCTGCTCCCCTTGTCTCTAACACATACTGTAAGCATTTTCTCTAAGTATTGCATTAATGGCATGAGTAGAGTAACCAGAGTACATACCTGGGCTAAAAAATTTTGCTGGGGATCCTGATGAAGAGGTGAGATTGTGCCTCCCGGACCAAACCAAGCATTAATGGTGATGTCATCTTCTTCCCCTTCCCCCAAGCAGCAGTAGTCAGGGATACTGATATCTTCTTTCAGTTCTGGGATCTACTTTCATAAAGAAAGAAGCATTAAAAAGGGTATGTGCTGCCTTGCCAAAACATATAATCCATAGAACAGATGAGCAAGGCTGGACACAAAGAAAAGAAATGACTGGCTGATCCAGCAAGGGTAGGAGAAAAGTAGCTGACCTGCCAGGAACCTGCAGGACATGTACTCTGTTGTACTGTCTGTTCTAGTGAGCAGATTCTGTTGGAAGGAGAAGCGGGAGAAAGAAAAGGGTTTCCTCATTCTTCAGAGACCCTTTGCTTTTGCAGAAACCAAGACACCCACAAGAATGTTTGCTCTTCATGGAAAAGGAGCAGCTGATCTCTTCTATACTATGCTTGCTTCTCTGTGAGGTTTCTTTTTATGTCTCCCACCAACCTAAGCTCTGGCAAACTAGAATGACATTTCAGATTTGGGTAAACATATCAATGTTGAAGACGGTTTCCTGTCCAAATCTCTTCCCTGACTTACATACTCTTTGAAAAAATGGGCTTTCCAGGTGATATCCCCCTAAGTATATGCTATATTGTACTGAAACAGCACTAGGATTGAATGTCTTCATCCCAAAAAGGTTTTGTTTCCATGTCTTGCAGCCAAATGGAACAAACCTCTCCCTCTGTTCCTTCAAATCGTGGGAATAGAAACTTAAAAATTACTGTGAATTCTCCATATGCCCTTCAATCTAGTACAGTCAACAGCCTCAGAGACAACTTGTGCTACAAAAACAACACACGACTGTAGGAAGACAAAAATATTCCCTCAGTTTTACCTGATCAAAAAGCTGGTGCTGGGCAAGGTATCCTACATTGTTCTGAAATGACAGCAGAGAAAGAAAAAACAGTGGCATACAGGTAAGACAGTGAGTCAATTTACTTACAGGTGAATAGAATTTACTTACAGGTAACATCCATTTCCAATGTCCTGTTCAGAGTACTGACTATTTCAGCAGTATAAGGGATCTTCAGAAATAGCAACTTACAGCTCCATTGAAATTGTGAGAGTGTAGGTGTGCCTCCACAATTAATAAATCATCCAGCTCAGGTTACTGAAAGAAACTGGGACTCCTTATGGAGCCTCGACAGCTGATAATGCACTGCATCTTTCTAGCCAGACCCTGGTGGCACACAGACCAGTTCTCCTCCATGCCCAGGAACTATTTCCATACCCTGTTCCAGGGAGCATCACAGATCAGTTTGCTATGGCACATGGTCCTTCCTGCCAGAAGGCCAGGAAACAGAAATGGGGGTTTGGGATCCTCTTCTGCGAAAGCAAAAGGACATTCCAGATGGTAATCAACTTTGTATTTTTCTGCCTCATGGCATGTAAATTTGGATCTGATCCTAAATCTCACTAAGCAGTTTAATGAGAAAGAGGAACAACACTGCTGGTTGAGGATCCCTTATCCTTAGATTCCACCAGTCAGGTTTTTGCTGCGTATGTGTGTATGTATGGATGTATTCATCAAATTCCAGCTGCTATGCATTTGATTACAGGTAAAAATCAAACCTATTGTTGCAATAATTATTCCTAGCTCCATATCTTGAAAACATGTCAAACCTTTTAATTCAGAGTTGTGCTTACAGCACACCCCCCTCCCTTGACATCACCTCTGAGTATGTTTGTTGTAAGCAGAACTGTTGTCTGTACCAGTACTGTGCTGCCGTGTTTGGAGATGAAACAAACAAGCGTAACAGACCTCATCCATGATATACTGGCTGATGAAGTCACTGACAGTCATGAGCTGCTGAGACCATTCCTCGTCGGTGTATCGAGCACCCAACTCCACAGGGACTGTGCGGCACCCCGCGACTTGACAGAGATAGTCCACACTGAAATGAAGAAAGTTCCATTACTTCTTACTAATTTTGAATATAAGGCAATCAATCCAAATCAGTCTTGTACCGTAATAAAATTCTATTGCCCTGAGTTTCTCCTGTCTAAACCCAACGACCCAGAGGAAAAAGGCCGAAGAAAAGGCTGCAAGCAACAAGGAAATCAGCAGGCAGGTTTGTGTGTATATGACCCCAAAACTGTCTGTTTTGTTTTGGTTTAAAAGCCTGTTTGCCTCAGTTGTTCCCTTCCAAAATAAGAAGACTTAAACTGTTGCTGTGTCTTGGCAAGGGATGGCCAATCTTTTTGCTGCCTGCTGCCATGTTTGATAAAATGTTGTATCTTTTAATCAGTAATACTAGATCAACTCTGTCAGTGTCTATACAGGTGCCAATGATACCCATCCCAATTATAGCCAGAGGGATTTGTTTGATGAGTGAAGTACATCTCTCCATGGACAATGTTATTAATTAAATGAAGAAATTAATCTTTTTTAGTGTCTAAAGTTAACCAGTGCACTACCTTCCCTCAAAAATGAATAAAATCCCTATGACATAACAAGTGTGTTCACTTAATTCTACCTACGGTTGTTGAACTGAAGCAATTACTCAAACTAAGCATGAGTGGTTTTTCCCTTTCTCTAGGGAATCATGACCTTCACCTCACAAATACTTGATGCTCAGTATTGGAAATGTGGGCACCATTGCTTGCATTTCCAGGCAGCACAATGCTGTTACTCACTCCTGCACAGTGGCGTCTGAAAGTCAAGACTCAAACACCACGCTGAACAAATGTCAGTGCCTGGACTTATGAATGAAAAAGTCAATCATGCTTACTCATGGCTCTGAAATTCACTCACCATTGCACTAATTATCGGCAAGTTCCAAGGGGTAAAAACCGCTGATGTGTGCACGACACAGATTTGCTGAGCTGTGAGCAGCTCACTGGCACTTTGCAATGTGCACTTTTTGTGAGTTCTCGAGTGAGCAACACATGGCACCAGCAATTTGCCACTGGGCTTCTGGGATGGCTGCAGGCGGGGCACAGGGCGGCCTTTACCCATGAAGAGCTGGAGGCCTTTGCCCCAAGACAGTCCAGCACCTGCTGTGTGATGCCCTGAATGCTACAAACAGCTTCCCTCATCTATGAAGCAACTTCCACAGAGAAGAACAGCGCTGCCAGCAAAACGCACTGCCCACGGTACCCATCCTCCGTGGAGGTCTCTGCTGCTCTATCCAGCATCAAGACATCCAACACAGGGAACGATCGTACCTTTACTTGGACTTGGAAAGAACTTACTTCTCACCTCCACTTCTTCATACATGGCCAGTGGTCCATGACGCCCTCCAGGACCACGGGCCGCTGGGGAATGAGGTAGTTGTCTCTGAAGTGCTCCAGCGAAGGACAGTAAAGGTGCGGAATCACCTCCTCTGGCTGCAGCGCGGGGGGCGGCGGCGGCGGCTCCAGCCGGACCCTCTGGAATGGAACGGAGGCTGCCCCTCAGCAGCGGCACAGGCCGGGCCGGGGGTCGCGGGCGGGTCGCGGGGGGTCGCGGGCGGTACCTGGGCTCGGTGCCGCGGCGCCGCGCGGGGCAGGTGCGGCTGCAGCGCTCGCACCAGGCGCCCCAGGGCGTTG
>VYZT01005349.1:52215-241806 GCA_013400735.1 Pomatostomus ruficeps | reverse complement strand
CGAGGCTGGGGCTGGTCGTCTCTCGTTCCGCCCAAGCTCGGTCTCGGGGTCATTGGTTGCGCCCGTGTCCCGCGAGTCCGCTGGGGCTGTGTGACTGTGACCCGCGCTGCCGTTCGCAGCAAACGGGGCGCGCAGACCCGGTGGAGGTCGCGGTCTCTTTCCGGGCGTGCGGAGGCGGCCGCCCGCGCTTTGGGATCCCCTCAGTCCCGGTGGCGGGACCGCGGAGCGCAGGCGGAGAGCGCTGGCCAAGGGGAGATGCGCTCTTCCCAGCTGATCCTTTGTGCTGCAGAGAAACGTCCCCGCCCGGTCCCCGCGGAGCCCAGCGCGGCTCCGAGCCCGTGTCCTCTCGCCGGCCTGGGGTTAATCTGCACCCGGGACGCACTTTCTCCATGGAATATACACGTCAATCTTCTTTCTAACGCGCTGTGCACGGCGTTATTGGGCCCCGGCTTGGCTTTGACAATGTGCCCTGAACAGGTTCTCAGGTCTTAGTGTTTCACTGCAAAGGCAAAACAATATTTTACTTAAAATTCAGCAGCTGAGGAATGTTTTAACATGGTGAACCAAGCTTTAAACCACCATAGGAAGAAATGAGGAATTTGTAGCTCCTAGTTAGGGTTGAAATCTTCAGATTTGAGAAAAATCCTAATTTACAGAAAAAGTTAAAAGTCATCACTTTCTGTATGGAGACACTCACTCTTTGTTCCATGCTCAGTCACTAGTGCTTTCCAAAAAGAAAAAAAAAAAGTCGATGTGAATCCTTCTGTCGCTGGGGTGGCTCTCCCCCTGCTCCCCAGGTGTCTCCTCGAAATGATCACTTCTGCTCTCACACTTCTCACACTTCAGACTTGTGCATCAAGTCTGGCCTGTCTATTGCCTGTCTTCTGACTGCCTTTCTCTTGGCACCTTAAATTCCTCCTGTGTCAGTGTGATTTTAGCACCTTCATTCAGAATTTTCTCCTTAACTGCTAAATGTTAATATATGCTGCTGTAGAAGAAAGTATTTAAGTGTCAAGGAGATTTTCTTGTTAGACTCTATGTTCAGGATTTGTAATTTAGGATGCTAGGAAGTGTTGTTAGCCTTGTGCCTGTGGACTGACCACTTTTCATTACCATTTACATTAACTTTTATTTGCATTTAAATTGGTCAATGCAATTCTCATTATATAATAGTTTTCTTAGTTTAAATATGAGTAATATTTTCACGGGTTGCACTTTGAAGATTAGAATTTTCTTTCTGGAATTTCAAATAACACCAAGGTCTGAACACGTAATCTCCAGCCCAGCAGTGAGGCACTGAGGTCATGATGAGCTGCGTCAGTCTCACTGCAGGTGATTTCAGTTTTTGGGTATTCAGGGAGGCTCAATGTTCCTCTTTGAGCATACACTGGAAGACAGTTATTTCGAGTCAGTTTTGGTGCTATAGTTTGAATTCTGATACAGCATCAATAGTCTTGAGTCACAGAATCGACTAGGTTGGAAAAGACTTTTGAAATCATCAAGTCCAATCTGTGACCTAACGCTACCTTTCACCCAGACAACGGCACTGAGTGCCACTTCCAGTCTTTTTTTAAACCCCTCCAGAGATGGTGACTCCACCACCCCCCTGGGCAGCCCATTCCACTCCTTCTGTGAAGAATCTCTTCCTAATGTCTGGCCTAAAACTCCCCTAGCACAACTCAAGGCTGTGTCCTCTTGTTCTGTCACTAGTTGCCTGGAAGAAGAAACAACCCCCAGTGGCTACAGCCTCCTTGCAGGGAGTTGTCTTTGCAGTTAAAGGGGCTGTACACCTGCTGAGCTAACAGAGCTCAGGTCTGAAGGTGTGTGCTGAGTCTTGTGTGTTTGGCCTCTCGTCTAGGAGTAAAATCCACTAAAAGCTCATAATATCATGCTGTATCTTAGCAACTTTGTTGAAATTGTCTTCATTGGGGAAAAAACCCGACAGATTTGCAACTGCTGAATGGGGAAGTTTAGCTCTCAGAGCAGTTAACCTTGCAATAACGCCTGCTATTTTAAAAATGCCTGTAAACTACTGTAGATACTTTGTGTGAGCTGGCTGACCAAGGAAGTGGATGACTTCAGTGCTAGACACTTCCATTTTAGATCAAGAAGAGAGAATTGAATTCCTGCTGCCAAGGAACAAAGATTACTGTTATGTGTCGAACCTGCAGGAATTGATGGGGAAAAGAGTTCCTTGGATTATGTCATCATCGCTGAAGCTTGTGCTGTTTTCATCAGAAGTAAGTCTTTTAAAGATTGTGGAAACCAGACTGCCTATACCTTGTAGAAAGACGCCCCTTTAAAGCACAGAAGAAAAGTTGGTACCAAGACTTCCTCTGCTGCTTCCTGGGTTATACTCTGTGCTTTTTGTTCTCTTTTATATTCTGTGTATTTTTTAAAATATGCTCCAGCCACCTGTCTTTCTTCTAGCACTGACTTTCAGAAAAAAATTGCCTATTTAAAAAAACCCAAACAAACACGCACACAATTAAGGGAGATAATGAAGTCTGATAAACCATCTGTATTTCTCTCTTCTGTTTACAGTCATAGATTCCAGGACCCACTTATGTTACCTTGTCTGCTACTGGTGAAAAAGTGATAAGTTATACCAAATACATATTAAAAAAATGCTCTGTATCTTATCTTGCACTTGTCTTCATTGAAAAGAATAGGTATTTGGCCTGTCCAGAATTTAATTTTTTAAAAATTTTATTTATAGGAATCTTCTCCTTTATAACATTCTTTTCTCACTTACTAATTTGAGTTAATGAACAAAGTCCTGTGGTTGTTTTTGGATTTTATTAAAATGACATCAAGAGATGCTTAGTGATTCACCATTTGAGTCCAAAGTAGGACGTTTGTACTAGGTGGATCAATTTTTAAAATGACAGCATCTGCTTGCTTGTACACATTTATTTATGATTCTTCCCTAGGCAAATGCAGCAGGAGTCTGGTGAGTAACAGCCAGCTGTTGGAATTAGCAGATAGAGAAAGCAGTTATTTGTTCTGTGAAGGAGTGTAAGAGCTGAGGCCAGGAGTAATAAAAACTGAATAGGTGCCCCAAATATCTAAACACAAGTCAGGACTTGTAAAGTGCTTGCAGTGCTCATTGGTGAACTCATCTCAGATGGGTTGCCTTGTCTGGAGTTCTTACTAAAGACAAAACTTTCTCCAGTGCAACATCATGTCTAGCAATCCAGACCACGACAGGTAACACTGAAGATTTTCTTTTTTGGGACTCCAGCCTGCTGCTCAGCTCCTCAGGAATGCCATGTCCCTTTTGGCAGCCTGACACTGTGGAATTTACATCCTCCTTAAAGGGAGGATGCCAAGAAATGGAGTCAGGCTCTTCTCAGTGATGCCGAGTGACAGGAAAAGAGGCAACGGACAGAAACTGATGCACAGGAAGTTCCACTTGACCATGAGGCAGAACTTCTTCACTGTGTGGGTGACGTGCACTGAACAGATTGCCTGGAGAGGATGTGGAAGGTCCCTCACTGGAGATATTCCAGAATGATCTGAACACAATCCTGTGCCATGTGCTCTGGGATGACCCTGCTTGAATAGGGAGATTGGACCAGATGACTCCCCTGTGGTCCCTTCCAACCTGAACCATTCTGTAATTCTGTACCAGGGTGACCTGGTTGCCATTTCCAGGGCTTTTGGGATGCCTGGACATGTGCCTTCACTGGCCATCGCAGCAGGTAAGTGCCTGCCAGTATTGGCAGTGGCCAGGAGCAGGGATGAAGCGGGGACAGGCTGGTACTGCTGCTGTCCTGCCACCAGTGCTGAGGCTGTTTTTGCTTCCAGGAGGGGTTGACTGGTACCTTCCATGAGCAATACACTCATTTAATATCACCCCTGTCCCACCCCAACCATGCAAAAAAAAAGGGTAAAAATAAGTGAAAATGGAATCTAAGATGCCCTCAGCACTTGAATGGGAATATAAATTGATGACTGCCACGAAAGCCATAGTTGGCTCTTATTTTTCTTTACAGGAAATGGTTGTCTCCTCAGTGTGAACACATAAGACTTTAAAGATTTTGGATGTCTTTCCCGGTTGCTTTTTCTGTTCCTCTGAACAGGAGATGAATGATTCTGATTAAAATATGTACAGAATTAATTGTTAAATGTAATTTTCCTCAGATGAGCAAGGTCTTCCTGATTGAGAGTAACACAGCCATGCATTTTGATGGTATCTTGGAGTTGAGTGTAATTGCGCAGCGACAGTGTAATGACGGATATATCTTTATCAACCTGTTCCCTGCACTGTGTTTTTAACACTGCCATCTGCTCAGCCGAGAGTGGCAGCTGCCAGGTCTCACAAATAGTGCTGTCATGTACTTTCATGTAGAACAACATATTGTTGTAATTTCCCTGATATTACTAGATGAAATAACTTTAAGTGAGATAAGGTGACATTTTGCATGGCACTTTGGAATGCATCTCATTGCAGTGGGTATAGGACACACAGTGTTCTTTCTGGAGCAAGCTATATCAGTTCTACTTTCAGAAATCACTGGAAAATACTAATTTTACAAAAATATTATGTAACATCCGTCTGGGACGTGTCAGTGCTGAGACGCAACTGAGACAGTATCGCTTACACACGTAGCCTTAGTTACCTTTGCTGGATGGAAATTATGTAAGTTGGACTATTTAATTTTTTTTTCCTTATATCAACTTGAATCCCCTTCATATTTGCAAATACGTTCAGACAGCTCCTTCAACATTAAAGAAAACATAAAATCTTTACAACTGTCATGAATGAGTGTTTTAAGGTTGCTTAAAGAATCACCAGCAAAGGTATCAGCAAAAGCATGTTTAATATAAAAGTGGAAGCATGAAAAATTTTGTTGGCAAGGTTAACTCTACTACTTCATTTAAGAACTAGAAAAAGCAAACGAAAATCTAAAATCAATCAATCTAAAACCAGAATCAACTCCAAAATTATCTGTGTAGAGGCTGGGGGGGGGAGGGAGGTGGAGGGTAAAAAAGGGTAGGGGTAGAAAATGATAAGGATAAAAAGGAATAAGGAAGACCCTCCTGCTGAATCACAAGGTTCAGAATGGACGTCCTTGCTAAACTGAGCCGGGGCTTGACCAACAGTTTAGGCCCAAAGGTTTAAAAGTTCTTAAATTTAACAACGCTTAATTGACAGCTCAAGTTAAACAATTTAACAAAAGATTCATGCAGAATTTACTGTAGTGCAACAGTAACTACCAGGCCTTATTTACTTTCAAATCTAAACTTCTTAAGAATTTAAGAGAGCAACACTCGTAATACATTTCATATAGTATATTCACATTTGCACACACAGAGACCTGTACACTATGACAAGGTACATACCTGTGAAAAACTCCCCTCGAATTCCGTGAGGGATTCACATTGGATGCCTTTGCATCTTCTCGACAGGCAAAGGGTTGAGCCTCGACAAGTGGGGGTATCAGCCCAGGGTCTGTCCTTGTCATTCAGCAGTGGTTTTCTGAGTACAGCAAACTTGAGAATTCGCTGGCTCTGAGCGGCCCCACTCAACAGGAGGTCGCTGGTCGCAGCCCACTGCAGTTGCATCTTCTCGTAAGGGTCTCACTCGGTCTCACTCAGAGCCACTGTTTATAGGGTCGCAAGAGAGTGGGCTTCAGTCACAGTAACTTTTCATCCTGGCTGCAGTTTGGGTTGGTGACTTTCTTTGAAATCAGTTTGATAACAAAAATGTTGTTCCACTCAGGTTGTTATTCAGGCTAGAAAAATAAGTTTTCAAGGCTGTTTGTTAAAAACAGGAGCTCATTAACAGCACCACTTCCTGGGAACAGACACTGTTTCTGATAAGCTCAAGAGGAGCTTGGCACAGGTACTGTTTGTCGAGGCCGAAGCCAAGTCTCCTGGCATTGTACTGATCTTGAGCACACACGAGATTCCCTTTTTATCCTAAGGGCTGGGACGTCGTTTTCATTAGCCACACTTTATGTACATGGATGTGCCTTAAGAGGAAGACTACATAAACAAACGTATATATAAATATAAACATAAACATTTTTACCTTCCTCCCAAAATTTAAAAATCTCATTTGAAACTTGTGTTTGATTCATCCCCTGGACTAGGGCTATAAATGCTGCATGAATTTGTTTTCTGCTCTCTTTAGAAGTGTACACATTTATCTGTGTTCCTACATCACATTCTTATTAATAAGCACACCATAATTGTTGGTTGTATTGCCTTTTGTTTCTGTGGATGTTTTTGAAAGGTATTTTAAAGTCTTTGTTGGAGTTTGCATGTGCTTCAAAAATTAAATTTAGTTTGCGATTTTATTACCCTTTTTATTTAATTTATCTTAACTGTTGCTTTCAAGCTGTGAACCAGCTGTTGACTTTGAAAAAACATTGTTCAATTTGAAAGGAGCATTTTAAAGCTTAATGTAATGGCTGTAAGTAATCACTACAGCAATTATATTCTCTGGTGTTGTGTGTTACTATAACAATATTGGAGTCTGTAAGAAAATGCAGGAAAGAAACCCATCAGGTTCAGATGTCTCGGTTTTGTCTGCAATGCCCAGCATCTCTCTGTTCTGTGTAGTTTGGTGTCCCTGCTTGAATTGTGACAGAAAATCAGAAGTTGTGCTTTGTTGTGATTCCATGCTTGCCCAGCGGGAATCAGGGGCTATTGGTCTCTGCTCCTTTTGGACTGGAGACAGGTTTTGCTTTTTCCCATGTGGGCAGATGGTAGATATGCTGCTCTGCTGCCTCCTCCTGACTCATTCCAAGATATTGTGTGGCATTTTGGGGTTGATTTTTCTTGAGCAGCTGTATACTCACCTTGCCTGATGCCTGTGATAGCAAAGCTCTTCACAAAGCATACAGAGAGTCGGGCCAGGATGGGAGGTCTTGGTGTCCTGTGAGGTCAGTCTGTGCTCCCATTATGCTCTGGAAAGAGCAGAGACTTGCCATAGTAAGGAGAATTAATAGAAATGGGTGTATTTTCATGCACATTCTGAGAGGGAACAGCCTCCATTTATTTGTGAGCAACTCTCCAGGCAGGCTGGAGCTTTTGGATCAGAGAGTTTTCTGGATCACTGCAGTGAGGATAAGGGAAGAAGCATGCACTCTGCATCCCTTCGTGTTGTAATAGTCCATGAAAATGCTGGGCAGCTTCCTCTGCCCTGGAGATTCTTTCCGTAATGATTTTTAAAGCAATGTAATACACATCACTGTGGAAATGGACTCTATTTCCCAAGGAGTCACCCAACCATGCTTCACACACAGCTTGTATTTGAGAACTGTGGACAACACTACTGCTCCAAAAAGGCGGTGCAAGACTTAGACTGTCTCTGCTTTTCACAGAACCCCAGAATGGCTGGGCTTGGAAGAAGCCTCTGCAGATCCTCTAATCCAACCGCCTGCTAAAGCAGGTCCACCTAGAGCAGGTATTTTTGCCAGTGTGTGTTGCAGAGCAGGTTTGAGTCACCTGCTAAGCTACCATCAGTTCTTCTTACCAGCTCTGTGAAGTAACAGTGCAGCTGGAAAAGACCCAGTAGGAAGCTTAGATTCAGCCGTGTACTAAACCTTGCCCAAATTTAATTGTAGCAAGATTGTTCAGAACACATATCGAATGGCAGCAAGGTCTGAGCTGATGCAGTGTAGTGACAATAACAGGAAGGGCAAGTGTGCAGGGACACGGGGGCATTGTGAGCTTGGGATGAATGGGAGACCAGGCTTACTACTGAGGCATAATTACAGATGTTTGGTTGCCATGGCTTTTAAGAAAGAATAAAATATGCATTTGGAAGTGGGTTTTGTGATGGCACTTGCAGTAGATGATATTTGTGGTGATATGATTGGGGTGATCCTCTGCTAAGAGCTAGCTGTGCCTTGGCACAGGAACACCCAGCTGGAACGTACATTACCATAAAGTGAAAAAAAAGATTCTCACAAGAATGAAGGCACAACTGTCTATGCCTGCAGTGGGCATTTGTGGGACATCTCCAGCAAAAGGAGTTGCAGTGTAGTTTCCCATTTCTCCACCTGTGTGTAGTGCAGAGCAAAACAAAAGCTACAGATCCCAGTGTGCTTCAGAGATAAGGCATGTCCCTTCTCAACACATGTGGCAGAAGCTGGGCTGGTGACCGCAAAGGTCACGAAGGGACAGAGACAGAATCCTCATTGTGACAAAGCCAACATGACGTGAATTACACTGCATCTTGTACCTGTGTATGTATGTGTAAATTAGACACTTAAAGGAAGTAACTGCTGGGATGGAGACAGACATGGAACACAGTGTTCAGAAAAGTTAAAAGCTTAGCTAGCGTAGCAAGGTATTTCTTAATGTAGCAGAATGAAATTCCTTTGGGTGCAGCAAATGAGACACATAAAGTGTAATGCCCTGTGAAATCACAAAGAGCCACTTTCAACAGATGGAAAAAGCAACCTTAATACAAAACCAAAAATTGATAGACTCTGCTTTTGATAATCCAAGTACCAGCTTATACTTTAACAGTATCCATTACTGGCTGTGAAGTGTGTTTTGGTTGTTAAATGCACTTGCTAGTTCCTCACTATATAGAATTTAAAATGATGAATCCTATGTTCTGCTGTTTTCTTCACTATGAGAAACCAAACAAACTCTGTGACAAATGGCCCCCAAGCCGCACATGCTGTTTCACTCTCCTGCCTGCTGCACCGGTGTGGCTGTTCTCAGTGTGGAGCTGAACCCCTGGGCTTGTTTTAGGTGTCCCTGTGGCAGGGATGTCAGAAGGCATAAGGGGACACGTGTGAAGGGCCCATTGCCAATGGCAGAGCTGCAGGCTGGCACCCTGGAGCCAGGAAGCTTTCCTGTGTCCTCAGAGGAGCAACATCATCATGCGAGTGGGATGTGCGTGCTCACCTTTTCTCACCACCTCTGACCGCCTTGCTATGTCCACAGAGGAGTGGGGCACCTCTCCCAGCTGTCCTGTGCTATGAGTGACTGACCTGACGTAATCCAGTGTAGAGAACTAGGAAGTGATGAGGAGAAAAAAGAATAATCCTAATTTGTGTAAACAGTCAAAAGTTTGGAGGTGATTATTACATAATGAATGAGACCTGGGATAGTAAGAAATACTTACATGGAAAGTAAATACGAGTAATACGAGTAAATAACATCATACGAGTAAATAACATCAGCAGTTCTTAGAGAAGCAACAAAACATGTAACACGATTACCTAAATTCCCAGTGTTGTGCACCTTGAATACTCTATGCAGTGCTGTTCCCCTGTTTCTGAAAACAAAGAATTGAACTAGAAAATTTTAGCCAAGACAGATAAAGATAATAAAAGATCTAGAATGGCTTCTTTATGAGGAGAGCTTTGCCTTGTAAAAAGATAATTAAGTGGAATATATGTGTATAAAATCATGTGGAATAGGAATGATGAGGAAAGAATGATTGTTCACTGCCTCTGTTGATGAAGGGGCTGGAGGTGGAGGGAAAGACATGAAAATATGTATGTCAAACGCAAAGCAAAAAATCAAAAGGGAGGTGCTTCTTCATACTATGCATACTGGAGCTGTGGAACTCCTTGTGTCAGAATGTTGTAGGTGCTAAAAGTTTCAAAAACTTAAAGCAAAAATTGTGGAATTTAAATCCGTCTATGAATATTAAACACCAAAGCGCCACAACATCCTGTCTTAGGAAATTTTCAAACTGTATGTGTATCACTGGAGATTGGGAACATTCTGCTATGTGCTTTTCTATTTCTTACCTTCTTCTCTGGACATTCTTCTTCTGTCTGTTGCCAGAAGCAGAACATTGAGCTGAATGGACTTCAGATTTGAAGCCATGTGGCTACTTTTACATGTCTGTGTTATACTCAACTTGAGACGTCCCAGGCAAGAAGTTACGTATTATGCAGATTTACACTTAGGGCCAGTATTTTTTACTGTTACTGTTGCTTTATTTACCTCTAAAATTTTCCTCTGGCTCATCAGAGATAATTACAGCCCTAGGCTGTGGTGTGTTTAATTCTTACAATGAAAGTTCTATTGCCAGCAGTGGAAGTCAGGTCTAAAGCTGGGGGACAAGTGCTGTGTTGCACGGATGTCACAGATGGGCAGGCAAGGCCCTGATCCAGTGATGTTTTGGTGATTGATTTGGGTGAAGAAAGAAAGGGGAAGAAGAGGTTCAGTCAGCCTCTAGGATCCATTCAGAGTCCTCTGTGAGATGCTCAGTTGGGGCCCTGGGAATATTTATGGAGACTCCTGTGCAGTGGATGGTGATCGAAGACCGTGCCCTTAAATGCCTGTGGAAGGGCCTGGCAGCCTGCTGGCACCGAGAAACCCAGATGGTCAGGAGGTTGTGGATAGATGGAAATTTATATTGGGTTAAGCAAACATTCCCTCCAGGCTCCACTATTCCCACTGCTTTGCACACCTGGTTGTTCACCGTGTAGCACGAAGTCCTGTGGGCGAGTTCGGGGCTGCCTCTCACTGCATGGCGGTGTTACTGTCAGGATGGAGCCAGCTTCCCAGCTTTTTCTTTGCAGGAATCGTTCCATTTACATGCCACAGAAATAACTCATGTGAATTTAATTAATCACAGTTTACATGGTAATAACCCTTTTTTATGGGTAAATAATGTGTATTCCCTGCTGGAGTGGGGATTCTGCTGGTTCCAACATTTGATTATTACATAATCTACTTCCCATTAAATGATCAGAGTGAGACCAGAGGAAACTAGCAGTAGTGGGAATAATTAGCAGCTGCCTTGTGTTTGGGTTATGGACTTACCTTCTTAATGCTCATTCAGAAGCCCATACAGTTAAGGACAATGCAGGTTTTCTTGGTGCTGCCAAAGCAAGTGCCACAGAATTTCTGGTTGTCACCGTGGTGCTGTGCTGAGGTACCTGGCTAGGTTTTACTCACAAGGAGCTTTATTCCAGAGAAGTCCTATGCAAGTAAGGCTACTCAGCCTCTGGTACCTGCCTGAGTCCAGGCCCTTTCCTCGCTGCATGTCTGCTGAGATCTGCATGGGAGGGTGCCTGGGAATGCCGGGTGAAAAGGCTTTATTCAGTCACTTCTCCTATCAGGCAGGCTCAGCGCAGGTCCAGGCAGTCACAAATGTATCACTTTCTTGTGAGTGTGTGAGGAGTGTCATTGCCACCCAGTGCTTCTGACAGAGGAGAAGGTGAAGAGGCTTGCCCAGGGCTGCGCAGTGTGTCTGCAGGCAGAGTCAGAACCTCAAGTCTGCTGCTGGGAGGGACCAGCCCCACACTGCTGCATCCTGGCAGGCCCTTCTGCTGAACAGTGGTCCAGGAGCCATCCTGCCAGCAGAGGTGTGGCTGATGGCCTCTGGAAAGGGGATATGCCAGCCTGGCTAGCACTCACATTTATGATCACACCATGCATAAGGAGAGCTACTCTGAAGTGAGTGATGTCTGTCTGGGAAGTTCTTGCTCAGGAGCCCACTCTAGTACCTGCACTCTGATCATCCTAAGCATCACTGTATTTCTTCTTATGTTTCCTTTTCCTTCCTTGACTTTGCATCCTTTGCTTTATTTAATGTTGGATTATCTGTTGCAATTAATTAATTAAACCTGTAATGTTGTTGCGTGCCTGCCTGGCCCAACTTCTGGCCACCTTTCAGCCCAGTGGTGGTAACAAGTCAAGGTGCTTCTCAATGCAAAGTTCCTGCAGAAATAACTCCCTAAATAAATAACAGGCAATTTGTATATTGGAAAAGAACTTTAGATAACCTCTGAATCCCTCGGGAACTACATCTTACATTTCTGTTGGGGACAAATGGGTTCAACATAAGTAATGATCCTCTGAAATGAAAAATAAAGAAACATTGTTTATCAGCCTCCGTGGACTGGAATGAGAATAGATTGGCGATAAAAGCAAAATGCAAAGATGTCCCTGAGTGACGGATGAGAGCAAAAGAATTAAACATCATTGGACTATAAACACATAATCTCTGACATATGCCACAGCTTGCTTCCAGATAGCTGCTTTGGGTATGATTGCTCGAGCTTTTTCCTCTCATGCCATGGGAAGAAGCTAAAGGCCCTTTAGTGTGACACCATGCCTGGCAGCCTTTTGTGGCACATGCCAGACCATGACCTTCCCTGATGGAGTTGCACCTTTCAAACACAGCCTTGTGCTGAATTTTAGCTCTTTAATGAAACATAACTAGCTGGAATTCTCTCAATGACTTTCTGGTTTTCCCCATACTGATGTAATGCTAAAATCCTCCTTGTTCCCACTTCAGGTGATTCATTGCTGTTTTGATTTTGATTGCTATCTCCCTGTTGTTTGATACTCTCCCCTTTTCCTCTTCAGGAGTTTATGACTGGGCACGTCCCTTTTGGTTCTGAGAAACATACTCCTTCACTGGATGGACCAATTGCTTTGTCTCTGGATGTTTTGTTTTCTGAGCTATGAAGTTCTCTGTCACAACAGGATGGTGCCAGTGTTTTGAGTGTGTGACTGTGATTGAGCAGCAGAGCTCGCTGTGGTGTGGGTGGGAGGGCATGTGCTGTTGAGGAATCCCCCATTCGTGTGCTGTCCACTGCATCAGCATGTGGAGCAGGGAGTAGGGGTTTTGCTACCTTTCATCTCCATCCAGGTGTTTGCTCCACTAGGTGCGTGCAGTGCCACTAATGCAGCACCTGCTTTTTGTCTCCCTTTGCATTTCCTAAGTGCATGTTTGTCCCAAAGAAAGGCTTATTCTCACTCCTTGAGCCTCAGCTAAAGATGAGCATGTCTAGTGCTGTAGAAAAGGCCCTTCCTTTTGAGAAGCTCTTTAGCTTTGCGAAAATGAAATTCTTGATGTACCTGTTTATGCAAAGCAGCCCATCATTCCCTGTGCAGGCTGTGCTCGGCTCCTGAGGAGGGCAGCATGGGTTAGCTGATGGTCCTCGCCCGGGGTTCTGCTTTACATTCCAGCCATGTTTAAGGCAGAGCTAGTGAAACGTAAAACAGCATTGAAGGAATTGCTAGTAAAACGCTTGGCTCTGTGATGAGACGCCTGGGCTGAGCAGAGTGATCCCCACTCCTGTTCCTACAGGACAATTTGCGTCTCCGTAGCGGTTGTGTTACCTGCTGCAGACTGACACCCGGTGCTGGGGGACCTGCCCACAGGCTGGTCCCACGCCGCTGCCCGGAGGAGGGCACAGACACAGAAGAGCAGGTGCATGAAACCCCAGTGCCTCCCTGTCTTTAAAAGATTGATCCTGCATTTTCGATGGACTTTGTGACTCCAGCATTGTGGACAGTTTGTCCTATTGAGAACGGATGCTGAACTCAGCCTCGGCTCTGTGGAATGTACTCAAAATAACAAAATAAAAACACAGATCCCCTACACCAAGGAACTTGCATGGTGGTGGGGTATGAAGTCTGTTTTCCACTAAGAGGAAGACACTGGGAGACCTAAGGAAGGGTTTCCTTAGGTTCAAATCCAGGCACTTCAGTGCCTGACTGTCTTATAGGTGATGAATGGACAGCTTTTTCCTTGAAGCAGAAACCAGGATGGTCTTAAGCACGCAAGAAGCCTGGAAAATCACATGGAAATGCTTGTGACATACACATTAATACTAGATGAACTAATAGGGATTAATGTTAGCAGGACTAATGCCACTGGATATCACAATGATTAGACTATTATAATAATGAGTTTTCCAGAGAGGATGATGACAGGTGATTTATATACTGTACAGGTATTTCTTCTGTGTATCCAGATGATAAGCAGGTCTGGCACTTTGCTGCAAGAAATTGGGACTGCTTCTTATTGCTGAAGTTATCCACTCTTCTAAAGAGTTAGTTGGCCAAAAAGATCCCGGACAGGAAGGGAGGGAGGGCTCAGTAGACAAAAAGGGTGCTGGTGTCTCATTCTTTACCTGCTTGGGGACAGCTGCTGTGAACCTAGCCCTGAGATGGTTTTGGGTCTCTCTGGGGAAAAGGAAGAGAAGTCTGTCAGGAGGCATGATGCAGGGACAGTTTTACAAGCACCACTCAGACGCAGTAATGTGATGAAGGTCTGACTGCTGTTCTATCACATGCTCTACCTTTCTGCTCTGTAGGAATCAGCTGCTGTTTCCTGCTCTGGTATTCAGAAGAAATATATCCAGTGGGATATAAACTTCTGTTGCTATACACAGTTTCACCCAGGCACTTCCAGGTGTTCTGCTTAGTCAGGTCTGGAAACCGTGGTTTGAATGAATATTGGTCTCCAGAATGCCAGTGACACAGGGCACAGATAAAATTACTCAGAGGCCTAGGTGCAGGAGTTGCCTGAAACATGCCGTATGGCTGAGTTCAAGGTCAAGCTTCAAAAACAGATTGTCGGAATATGGCTTCTGGAGACGCCAGTGCTCAATTTCCCAAAGCTGTTCTCAGTGCAGAGGCCAGCACACACATTGCATCACCCTTCTGCTCTTGCAGCCCTTGCATTCACAGTCGGTGTCTCACTGGAGGCTGTGGGATGTCATCTTACACTCTTTCAGGTGTTTACCAACAGGGAATTTCCAGTCTTGGTGTGGACTGGTTGCCTTTCTTTTCTGTTAGCTTTAGACTTATAATGAGATGTTCATATTTTAAATATGGTACAATGACATCAATAGTAATAATTATTGCATGCATCAAGGCTTTGGAGATTAGCCACGGATCATGCACCTAAATGGCAAATAGTTATAATGGCTCTGTACATGAAACATCAAAGTCTGAGGAAATGTTGCTCTGTTATAAAAAATACATCAGAATGATCATTCCACTCCAAGCAAAGTGCAGAACTGTAAACGTGCATGGAACAAATGCAACACATTTCATACTCATTTAAGTGTTTCAAGTATGGGAAAAATTGATTCCACAGCTCCAATTACCAATCCACATCAAGTGAAGACTGTATTGAAAGTATGAGATTTCGCACAATATTAGGCTTAAGTTGACTCCTCCTTTTGAAAATGTATCTGTAATTAGGGCCTAGAAGAGCAAGAAGCAATATATGGGGTTTTAATTTTTTATATGCTCCCTGGCAGAGAGAGAAGTGGCTGAGATTGCATAAAATTCTTAAACCCATGATGTTTCAAGTATCCTTTTGCTGAATCGAAATGGCTCTCTTGTAGATTAAAGGAACCACACTGTATTTTTCTTGGTTAAGAGAAAAGTATTCCAAGCAGAGTGAAGCATGGGCTCTCTCTACTGAGCCTAGGGACAGCTGCTGAAATAAAAAAATGCAGAACAGTCACTAGAACAACAGAACCTCTGAACTCAGCAACTGATATTCCCAATTACAGACATGCTGCTGTTTCTCCTGCCTCATCACAACTGTTTTGCTTGATCACTCCCCCAGCCCCAGTGGGATGAACAGTGCGAGTGTGCAGTGCCACAAGTGCTCCCACAGCCAAATCAAAGGCCCAGCCAAGCCTGTGCCTCAGCCATGAATCTGGAGGAAATCAGAGACCCTCATTAAAGTTTCAGAAAAACCTAACTGGTATGAGGACAGCATTCAAAAATGTATTTGGGGGAAAACAAATATTGTTTTAACTCTGTTAATAATTGATGTGTTGCCAGCAGAGATCCTCCTAGCATTAAGGGAATTGAAAATTAAAGGCACAAAGACACTACTTTAAGAAAACACGTTGATAAATAATTAATATGGCATAGACCTACTGTAATCTGAAGAGTGTAGGTTTTAGCTCGCCTTGTCAAACCTATGCTTTCTAATACCACAGTTTCTCCCAGAATGAGAGCATGGTCATTTTTGGTTCATATCGACAAAAGCTCGAGTTGTTTCTGGGCTCAGCTGGAATAATTCACTGGCTTCTGCCAGTATCTTGTGCTAAGCCCTTGGGATCCTCAGCAGAATATACCCAAAGTTCATGGCTTTCTTAAATCAAGATGGACAAAAGATTGCTGATTATTTAGAAAACACAACAGACTATGCCTTGTTCAGGGAAGCTACTGTTTGTCAGGTCAAACTGGATCAGAATAAGAAACACATGTGGAAGAAGAAACTCTGGCAATACCTGTTTTGCAATATAATTTATAAATACCTGGGAGAGGTGCCTTGGGATATGTAATTGCCAGGAACAGCTACTGCTTTAGTTTGTGTATCTCTAGAGAGATGCATTTTCAATGGTGATGCAAATCTTGGGGACCACTCTGAAAAATCCATGGCTGGCACTTCCCCATAGCATTCTACCTGATGGGGATCTTAAGGACAAGAAATAGCGCAGCTCAGCATTCCACAGAATACAAGCTCATCATTATGACCAAAGAAAGGATGGACACAGAATGTGCTAAGGGAAGTAAATATGGAATTTCTGCATTGTCTCCAAAGCTGCTCTAGCAGTTCTGTGAGCAGAGCCTGCCAAGCAGCATTCTGACATTGCTGTAGGGTTCAGCTGGTGCACAGTTCTTGACAGGGAGAGACACTTGTTTCAAAGGAGTATACTGAGCACCATGTTAACTAACAGACCTGCTGCCATGTCTGAAGACCTGTGTCTTGCTAAAGGGCCTGTGGGCTCTTTAAAGTCCCAATTTATTTCACTCTACTCCTATCTTTTAGGATTGGTATAATAAAGCAGCTAGTAAGCCATAATTTTTGGCAGGCTTTTGAATTTAAGAAGCTGCACAAGAGCATCCATACAGTTATCCTTTAATTCCTTTAAATAAAGCAAAAGTGAATACTGCTTCTTCATTAGAAGATCTTTAGTTCAGTATTTTAATGCAAAAGATTTGTTGATATTGATGGAATTCCTAAACACCCTTTATTTACTACAGCAAAGTTAATAATTAAGTAGATGAGAGAATATCTATGAATGCTGTTGTAAAAATAATTCCTGCCTTAGTTCCAAGGAAAACTCCCATGTAAATTGGTGATTGAGAACATAAGGGTTACTCACTAGAAGTGTAAAGGGGAGTTTTTTCCGTTCTGAATAAAGTAAATGCAGTGGTGAGGCACTGACGAGTACAGACTGTGCAAGCTGCACTGAGTGTGTTCTGTCTCGGGTGGGTGCCCCTTTCGCTGTCCCTGGCACATCGATGGCAGCCGCGGCACCTGCGCCACAGCCAGCAGGGAATGGCCTTCCCGCTCGCTGCCACGGCTGCCGGCAGCACGCAGGCCTTTGGTGAAACCAGAGTGTGAAACTCGTGGAGTCTGGCAGTCCTGGGAAGGTTGGGCCTGACATGCCAGAGGAAGAGCTGCGGGAAATTGCCTCTTGCCCACAGTGATGTCCCAAAGGAGAATCTGCTGGTGTCAGTATGGTTACTGTCTCTGACTGCGGCTGGGGGAATGAGCAGGGTGGGTGTGAGTGCTGTGCAGGAGCTGCTCCTGGGCAGCCCCAAGAGCCCCTCACTGTGAATGCCATGAAGGCCAGAGCTGGTATCCTGCAGGCAATGGCCCCCTGCAAGGCTGCATCTTCCCTCAGTTGGGGTTCCTGTCCCCCTGCTGCCACTGCAGCCCCTTCTCCTTCTTCAATGTTATAAGTGGAAATTCTTTTAAAGAAACCCTCGAGTACGGTTGCCAATCATCAGCTTTTATTAACAGCAGCTGGGGCCTGGGACAGGGAGTAGCCCAAACCCCACGGACGGAAGACAGACACAAAGCTGCAGCGCCGGCGCAAACGCTGGGTGCTCCCTCAGTACACGGGTTACCTCGGGAGGACCCGGGGCAGGACCCCAGGGCAGCTTTTATAGTCTCCTGGATAGTCCCTGATTGGTCAGTCCGGTTCTAATCCTTCATTTGCATGTCCATTCTGGTTGGCTCGTCTGATGGTTCATTCCTATTGGTTGCTCCTTGGTCCGGTTCTAATCCTTCATTTGCATGTCCATTCTGGTTGGCTCGTCTGATGGTGCATTCCTGGCCAATCATTCGTGCAGGGGATGAGCCTATTGGTGGTTCCTTTATCCAATCCGCACTCCTCCTGATGACGCGTGTGAAGATGTCACACTTCACCGAGACTCCGATGTCAACCTCAGAATCCTCTGGAGTCCCCAGCGTCCCAAGTGACTCTCTGCCCCTCCCCAGCCTTTTACAACAATCCCTAAAGTACTTTCCCTTACAGAACTTCACCAACCTTTTCCCACAACAGTCCCCACCCATCAACCCTTTAAACTTTATTAACCAACTCAATTTATTCGAACTATTGTTAAAATTGAGAACACTCATCACAAGAACACTCATAACATTCAACATGTCCTTGCTTATGGCTCTCTGTCCCTCTGCTGTCACAGATGCCCTGCTCTGCCCTGCCTTCCTCCCACTGGCCCTGCCCTGCCCACTGCCTGCTCCAACTCCCATTATTGCCTCTGCTGTGTCTTCTTCTCCTGATGTAGGGACACCATCTCCCAGTCCTGCTGCTGCCTGGTGGGATAAGCATGCCTGCCAGACAGCGCTATTGTTAGTTAAAGATGCTGACTCTGGGAGTTCCATCCCCATTAGGCAAAGCTGAGAACCTGCAGGACTTAACAAGGCCAGGAAACAAGCCAGTCAGAGTTATCTTGATCTGAAGCATATTCTGGAAGTGATTAGCTGCCTAAACTTACTCTGTAATTATCTGTGCTGAGTGGTTTCTGCACATCATTGCCCATTTTTCTGAGTGTTTTTATCGAAGTTGATAATGGAAAATGAATGAAGCCTTAGTTCAACTCTGATTGTGACATTTGTGCCAGAAAATATCTGAAGATGAATGTTTTTGTGTTCACAATAGTTAGATTAATATTTAATTTGTTGGCATCCAGCAAGCTGATTAGTTTTCCTCTAATACGACTCAACTTTGTAATTACAGGAACCAGTTCCTCCTGGGCAGGAGGGTGCCTGGGATAAGAGGCTCAGAGACTCAATGCTTTCTGCACAAATGGGACTATCACCTGCGATTCAGTCCTTCAAGTGATTGAGCCTTCCCTGTTTGCTCAGAGAGCAGCTATGGCTCAGAATCAAATGCAGCCTTTAGACTTAACCCATCTGTAATGGCCCGTAAGTCTGGATTCTGCTGACCAGTCATGCATAGTAACATTTCAATGCCATATTCATCTTACTCTGTCAGTTTTACCCAGCTTCTAAGCACTCAGGTACAGTGGCACTGTCAGGGTGTTGTTATTCATTCATTTTCACCCACTTGAAGTATATATTGTTGTCATAATCTGGCACTTCGCACTGAGAACAAACTCCCCATGTGGACGGGGATTAGGACCATTTTTCAAATGCTGCTGACTGTTAATTTGTACACTGAATGAAGGGAAATGGTCTTGTTAGATCTCCTTTGTGATCATTACTTCACCAGAGCATAGTGGGCATTTGTCTCCGATAGCCAGGGGACAAATGGGTGTTGGCGACAGGGACACAGAGCGTAACCTCTATGGCAGTACATGCTCAGCATGCACAGTTCTCCTTAGTGCACCCAAAGCTGATCTGGTGAACATCATCCAAATCCACTTGTTCAGCATCTGACTATCTAATAGCTGCTGGCTGCTCAGCCTCCATCCCACATTACAGTCCTCCAGAACTGTGCCAAAACCGTTCAGTGGAAAGTTCAGGTGTTTTTTTAGCTGCAGTACACTCCGGGCTGGGTAAGAAAAGAGACGGCAGATCCTGACGAGCTCACAGTTCAGCCACCAGCTCCCACAAGCTGAATGTCCTGTTTGCTTCCAGACTATAGCATCAAGTGGAATGGCTACTACTGCTGGGCCATCCTGAGCTGTGATGGGTCTCTGGTCTTCCTTCACAAAATGCAGGAAAATAAAAAAGGAAAATTAGTCTCTCAGGGGCAAACAAATCAAACCAGCAACCTCTGCTACACCTCATGGCCTGCTTAAACACAGGTCTGGACTAGAACGTTTGCTGCAATCGTTTAGTGACCCATGCTTGTCCCAGATTCATCTTATGAACTGGAAAAACCGATTTGTCTGCCCATGTGTCTGGAAAGTACTGATATTTGTTAAATCCACTGCTTTGAAAGCCCTAGATTTGAACCGCTGGATATGCAGCGAGAAAAGCAAATAAAGCTGGCTGTCATATGTGTGTTTCATCTGGGTAATATTCTAGTAAGGCTGGATTTATTACCTTTATGTCTTAAGGCCAAGCAAACCTCATGGGCTCAGTCATAAAGTAGAATGAAGCAGGAGAAGAGTTTGAGAAAGGAGATCCAGAAATCCTCTTTGCCAGTGGAAGTCTCTTAGTTCTTCCCTTCCAGAGTTTCTACTTCAGGACATGCTGTCAGATCTACCATCTGTCTGGCACTTCAGCTGCCCCTCTGTTTTGGTGCCAGGCTGCTGCCCACTGCCCTTGGCACTGCAGGGAGCCCTGCTACCTTGACTCTGGGGTGCCACTGTGGTGCCTGTGGTGCCCATGGTTGCTGAGGATGACCACAGGACTCGCCCCTGTGCTCTATTCTCCTTTTCAGAATATGACCTTCCTTATCTGAAAATTGATTACAGTAAGAAAACACAGGCTGATACCAAGTTATCAATGACAGGAGCTATGCAAGTGTCACCAGTGAGCTGGGGTTAATAATAAAAGAAGACAAACGCAAGGTACACTGGGGCTGTTTAAAACCACAATATCTAGGGCTATTTCTAAATTAAAAAAAAATCACATTGAAATTGCAAAATTATGCATCTCATTGTGTTAATTCTGCCCAACTAGCAGTGCCTAAATAACTGTGACATTGTCTGCCAGCTTCAGGGAGCCTGGTGGGGTGAGCAGAGCCCTCAGTGTGGCAGGATCTTTGGGATGGTGGGTGGGGAGGGCGCCCTGCACCTCTGTGTCTGTCTGCCCGCTGCCCTTGGTCCCTATGCTGGCCTCAGTGCTGCTGCGTGGGGCACACAGGAGTGACCAGCACAACGTCAGCAGCTGCTGCCACCGTGGCTGCCGTCCGGTCACGTTAGCCCTTCATGTTTGAAGTAGGGGAAGAAACTGGAGCAGATGAGGATCAAAATTTTTGTGGTGTCCAGTACCTTTTGTGGGAAGTTTGGAGTGAAATCACAGAAGTCTTCCAGAAGATTGGTTCATTTTTAATGATCTAGGTCTATAATTCATCTGTTTAATTCAACCTGAATGACATAATAGCTTTCATTTGGACTTACTACCAGCAGAGCAGTCAGTTGGAAGCAGACCTAGGGCAGGGCATTTTGTCATTATTTTAAATTTTCTCTCTCTGACAAATTTGAAGGTCTTGAAGAGACTGAAGCCATTGTAAAGGATAGAGCATAAGAGAATAGGTCACACAGTGTGTTAAAGAATGAAAATTGATTCATTCTTTCCTCTGTTGAATAAGCAGCTGTACTTTGGTCCCTGTGATCCATGAAATAAGCTGTCAGAGAAATAGGAAATGTGCCACTTTTGAACTTCACTCATTGATTCTGTTCTGATCCAAGGTGCAATATTAAAATGCAGTATGGTTGATGAAGAATCTGCAGCAGTGACAGCAGCTAGGCCCAGCTTGCTTACCAGTTGTCTGGGCTATTTGTAATTAAATTAATCAGTGCTTTACAATGCTGGGACTCATTTATTTAGGTCATGTGGTCAGAGCCAGCTAACAGGAGGAATTTCACAAAAATCAACATTTGTTAGTTTTAAATAAAACCAAAGGCTGCAGAAGAGGCTCACGGTTCTATAGTTTTACTCCCTTTAATCTGGACAATTTGCAGGCAATTCAGAAAATCTTGCAGTAATCAGTGTAAGAATGGGTAGCAGAGAATTCTAGAATTTGGCACTATTACCCAGAGCATGTCAGGCCAATTACTGCCTGCAAGTTAGATAGATCTAACTGTGAAATTAAATGGAGGACATTCCCATTATTGCCTAAAAACTACACCTGGTTTCATTTCTTGTAACAGGACACACTTTCCTTTACATACCTATTCCCAAGTAAAAAAATTACCCTTTTTGTGTTATCCTCAAGTAGCATCCAGAGGACTGCCTGCAACTCTGATTTGCTATGTTAGGTCTGTTTTATCCATGCTGAAGTATCTTTTGCTTCTTCAGTGAGTTCTTAAAAGTTTTATTAACTAAAACATAATTTTTGCTGCTTTTGCTTTTTTTGCCTTAAAATTGTGATTCATAAAGATGGATTTTTATAATTAAGGAAGAAATGAGAAATAACCCCCTATATATAATTTAAAAATGTTGAAATTACAGACACTATCTAACTTCTGTTTTAAATCACAGGAACAAACTGTTCCCCATTAGCAGCCCTAATTAAATCCATTTTTCTGTGAGTCTTTGGCAAATTCCATTTTAGTAAAGCTGTATTAAACTCCCTTTTATTTCCTCTTGCTTTGCAGAATTCTCTGTTTGAGATGAATAATGGGTTGAATATAGTATGTGATGGCTCCATAGACTCCAAAGATATAACGTGAACAAATACATTGTTCTGGAGAGCTGGTATAAGAACACTACTGAGGATTTAGAAGCATTCCAACTACCAGACAGGCAGGAGCAGGACCATCCTGGCCTGGGGAGTTTACATGTGATGCAGGAATGGGCAAACATTTGTGCAGCAAAGAGGCTGTGAGGAGGTGAAGGAGGCTTGGGGAAGGGGAGGAGAGGGAGCGTGCTAAAGCCAGCAGCGTGCCAAAGCCAGCAGCGTGCCGTCTGCCCCGACACAGCACATCGGGGTAGTGCTCTCCTGAGGCCTGGGACACCACCAGCTGGGTCCTACTGCTGCTCTCCCAGGCCTTGGGGGAGGAATAAGGAGTTGCAGAGAGAACTTCCAGAGGTTATCCAGCTCGGCTTTTCCTCAGTACATGCCATCACGTGGAGATGTGTTTTCTGCAAGGCTTCGCGTGTGGCCTGTAGCATCTGTCTGGGTTGTTGTATTGAACCTGTCTAGACCTGTTTCTGCACACAGATCAGAATCTGGTGGGTCACTGGTCCTGTACACAGTTTTGTTAGGGTGATGCTCCCTGGTGACTTGACTGAGCAAGCAGTGCACACACCAGAAAGCCCACTTGAGACAGCACTCATTTTGCAGTCCCTGTGCCTGAAGATTAATGTACTCCCCAAACCCTGCCTCAGTCCCAGAGCAACGGGCTCTGTCCTGTCCTCCAGCATCTCCATCACTCATTTACTGCAACAATTGGCTTCAGCCTTCGATTTCCTCTGTGGAGCATATTGGAGAGTGAGAGGCTGAGTTGTGAACATTAATAACAATGAATAATAACAGCACGAGTTCCACAAGCTTTAACAATCAAATGCATCAACAATCATGAGGGTTTCATTAATAAATACTTGCTGGAGTTAGATGACAAGGGAGCTAGTGCCAAAGGTGCGTGTATCAGTTAAAGGCACTTATCCAGTGTGATCACTTCTTAGCCCCTTTGCTTACCTGATGGGTTCCATGTTCTTCTCCATGACCTGCTGCAGAGGGGGCAGGGGCCAGGGGGAGCCGAGGAATAGGTGCAGTGGACTGCATTGTCCTGTGGGTATCTGTGTTGGGGTTCCATGGCAAGGTTTTGGCAGCAGAGGGACTATGAGGGTGGCTTCTGTGAAAAGATGCCAGGAACTGCCTCCGTGTTGGACAGAGACAATTCTGCCATTATACTTACAGATAGGAGTAGATTCTTCATGACTCAGGGTAAAAATATTCCCCTTCCAAAGCCACCAAAGTAAAAGCTGGGAAAAACCTCTTGGGTTATATTTCCCTCGGGACTGAATGAGAGTTGCAGGGTAGGGCCGTCTGGCTCATCTTATGCAGCTTTCTCTTTAGATGAGCTGAACCTAGGAGAGTTTATAACCTCTTATGCAGAGCAAATTCCTATGCCAAGGGGAGCATCCCTGGTCATTATGCTTTTACTACAGCAACAGCAAAAGGAAACACAGGCTTTCATCAGTCTGGTTTGAAGTCCAGTCTAGAGCAATTGTAATTTAGCTAGGAAGGATTTGAGGGCCAACTACCAATGTATTCATTCATTTCAGGAGACGAGAAGGACAGCTTCTGTAATTACGATTAAAGCCACTATTAATGTCTCATTCAGGTGTTCCTGTTACCATAAAAGCAGTACTTTTCTCTCTTTGGAATTTGCAGCAAATATGTCATCTGCCTTTGTTATCTGGGCTGCTTGAAGTCAATTTTGTGAACCTCCATGTTTTCAATAACAAAATTTTTTTTGCTAGAAGCCTTGCCCCAAGCCACGTAATGGTTATGGAAAGGACAATTAGTTTCAAGAGAAATCACAGAGTTCAAGGGTAAAACAGAACTCACTACAGTCACAAGGAGTAAAACTGGGAGCTGTTGTGCTGAGATCTGTGCAAGAATTAGGCTGCCTGTCAGGAAAAGATGCTTCTCTTATAAAGGCATGAGGTTTTACCTCAAAGACAGGGACTGTGAAGCTCATTCCAGCCTGTCATCTCATTGTTTCCTGCTGTTTTTATGTATTCAAGTGCCTCTGCTCCGCTCTCTGAACCTGCACCATGCTGCCAAGCCTGGCATGTAGGAGTTTTCACCAGGCTCCACAGCACAGGCTAATTGCACAGCACACTGCAGATGCTTGTGCTGAGCAGGCTTTAGCATGGCTTGGCCAGGGCAAGCATGTTACACTGCTGGGGTACCCCTGGGTGAGTGTGGAGGATATATCACAGCACCAGACCTAAGCCCTTTGCATACCTGTGTCCATGACGAATTGTGAGCATATCTGGCACCTGCACAGCCTGGCACCTGCTGGTTCGGATGGACTTTCACAGCACAGGATGAGTGCAGATTGGCACTTGCTTCCTGACAAGCTATTTTCTCTTACTGCTTGTTGCCTTTCATCTTGAATCTGTGTTCTGGTATGCCTGTTGCCAGATTCCACTGAATACTCCACTTGGCATCAGAAATGTCTTTATAAAGAGGACAAGGTGAAAGGTTTTCAGTGAGATGAAGTAACTTGTAAAAGCATGAATCAGTCAGGATTCTTGCCTGTGTATAGCCAGTCACTTGTTTCACCTCCTCTTCCCATCTTGTGCTGGACTGGCATAATCTGTGTAAACTGTTCTGCGCCCATGGCATCTTGCTTGTGCCTGAGCTCATGCTGCTGCTGTTCACACCTTCCTGTGTCAGTACTACAATACTTTCACACATGTACAATTAAAAGGCAAAATTTAAATTTACAGAAATTAATTTTGTTAGCAAAATGGTTTTAAAACACTCTAGAGAATGTTCTGTCAGCTTGACAGATGAAGGTAATGCTACAAAATGAATTTTGTTGACAAAATAATTTCAGGGTGTTGATAAAATGAGTTTTGTTTTCAGAGTGAAAAATACTGGACTGACACATACTATTGTTCTTAAAAGTGTTTTTTCAGCTGTCGGTCAATTATTTCCTTTTTGGGTCAGCCAATGATCATTCTTCATATCTGAAAATCTTTCATAAAAGATAGCATAAAGCTCTGAAGGACAAAATGATTGAACTTGGATTTCCTGCTTTCAAACTGAAGTTAGATTTTTCACTAGGATGAGCAAGGATTGGTCCCTGTGAAGTGCGAACAGGTGGGAAGCTGTGGTGGAGGTTTGACACACTGTGGAGGAAAGAGGGTGAGGTGGGAACTGGGCTTCTGGAAACAGCTGTTTGTGTGAACACATATTGTTAGACTACTTGGATGCATTGCAAGCTTTTCAGTGGTTTCCTGCTGATTTCAGGAGCCATTTGCATGCACTCAGAAGTCTCATTTTTTTCCTTCCATTATGTTGCACTTCTTGAGCACTAGGGAAGGGACATGTAGCGTTGGTGTGGGCGGCGGATGGCAAGCCCTCGAGATGGACTGGGGCTGGCACTGCCCACCTGCCCAGTGCGGGGCTCAAGGCCTGGGGCTCTGCCACCCCTGTGCCTCCCTGCTGCAGTGGGGCAGGGCCCGGGGGCTTGCATAGCCCAGGAGCTTGCCCAGGGCTGGTGGCCGCAGGTGTCCACCAAAAGCTGGGGGTGGGGACCAGCAGCAGCAGGTCTCTGGTGGCTGGTGGACCTGGCCATGGGGGTCCACTTCTGGGTAGCCCCACTCCATCACGGTTGCTCCGTTCTGCTCCACCAGGGGCTTCCCATGGGTCCTTACCTCCAGTGAGGTACTGCTGGCCCCTTGACCTGCCATGGTACACAGCTGACTCTTCCCACTGTGGCCAGAAGACTTCTCTCCCATTCTTAGGACAAAAGTCTGTGTCTTTTCAACAGTTCCCAGGAACACTGGGCCCCTTATCGTGACACCTGTATCAGGTCAAGTCCAGAAAACCAGTGTCAAAGCTGATAAGATTTTATTTTTTAGTTACTGGACCAAAATCCAGGCTGGTGCAACCCCAGGAAACGTTACCCAGGTTATAGTCAGGGTAGTGAGAGTCAGTATAATTTCAATCACTAAGTGCATGGATCTGTTTCTCCTGGATGCTGTTTTGGGTCAGGATCTCTTGGAATCTCTAGCCATTCTCTGCTTCCCGGGAGGATGGAGTGCCAACTTTTTTTCTGAAACCCTGTGGTTTCTTACTTGGATCTTGGGTTCAACAGACCTGTCCTGTATCACAGAAAAGGAAGGAACAAAATTTTGAATTATGTGTGAACTGGACTCTTCCGGGATTTTGAGGAAGCCTGAACTCAAGGAGATAATCTTGTGATGAGGTAATGATGCTTCATTGCCAGGTTGTATTCTCTTTTCTTTATCAATACTGGCATAACTAATTACATTAAAGCAGAAGTGACCTTGCTGGAACAGCTAATCTTCGTCATTTGAGTGTGCCACTCCCACAAGTCACTGGAATGACACTTAACATAACAGCTCCTTAATATGTGGAACATCTGTTCTCCATTTTTGCAATCATCAGAGATCTTCCTCATTATCCTCCCTTACCGGTGCTCACGTGAGCCATCCATACCTGGCAGTACATTTAAACTTTTTCACTTCTAGCTATGGGGTACTGAAACTGCTGACAAGATAAAAGGCAGCGAAATCTATAAATCATCTGACATCCCAGTTAGAATTGATGTGTGAGAATTAACTAATGGTAGTTAGTGGCACTGGCTAATGAATTAACAAAAGTACAGTTTCTCCTTTGGAATTAAAATAGCAGGGATGCTAATATCATAAATTATACCTTCAGTTTTGATTTTAAGAGGGACTGTCCTTTGCTTTACAGTCAGATCAAAAGGCCTCCAAGCTGCACACAGTGGAGTCTTTTAAATCATTCTGATAAATCGGAGAGCCCTCAGTGATTGTCTCGTGAAGCTGTGCCATAAACAGGGCTTGCTGCCTGTGTGAGTAGGTGCTCATGGCAGTAGCACACAATGTCCTTGGACACTGTTTTAGGAGATCTGGGGGCAGGGATGGGCTACCAGAGGCCCCAAATGGCCATGAGCTCTGGCTATGTCATACTGGAGGACAGCCCCAGCACTGTCTGCCTGAGCACTTCCGCAGCGTGTGTCAGGGTCATTGTCATGGGCAGAATGTGCCTTGAGGGACAGAAGAGCCATGTTTGGCTCCTTAGCTCCAGCTTGGTTTAGGATGGCAGGGAAATATGATATGGCCGTTCCCCGTGAGAGCTGGGATGTCTGCATATCATTTGTTGTTTGAACTTCAGTAGAGCTGTGCTTCCTTCTTCCCTGCTGTCTGCTTCCACAGCCTTCTCCCTGCTGGGCGTGGAGGACAGGGAGGACCGGGGCACACTTACTGATCTGCCTTCAGTTCACATCTGCCTTTTAGGCTGCTTGGTCCTATGGTATAATCACAACAATGCCAGAATAATGCTTTAAACCAAATCATTTTTATGGGAACACACACAGTATAAAAGGTCTGACTGTCTGTGCACACCTACACTGTCTGTGGCTATTTCCTAATAAAGTTGTCAGAGAGAGAAGCATCACAAGTCCTTGAACAGTATCTCCTCAAGTTTAAACAGAAAAATCACCTCACAAATAATTTCTCATAAAAATAACAAAAAGAGGATCAATACAAACTGACTGAATGAATCAGGGTTGCTTCCTACAGACAAGGAGAGGAACAGGTTTGGTGGCCACAGGTGCTGGCTCTGGGAGGGCAGCCACTGGCTGCGTACATCCCTTCTGCAGACCTGGTGAGAACTCCCAGCTGCTACTGACTGCCGTGCTGACCGCGTGCATTGCCTCTTCCCAGAATTTGACTTTATTCTGAAGAAGAGCAAGAGCCCAGGGTTTTTCTATGGGCAGGCAGGCCAGGGATTGCGAGACATCCCTGTTCTCTGCCTCCTGCACAGTGAGAAGTGTTGGCACAACGACAAACCTGGAACACCGAGCAGGGGTTTCTGTGCTACACTGGCATTCTCCTGTCTGTAATGGCTGTCAGCGCCCTTCTCCACCCAGCAGTTCTAGCCTTCCTCATTTTACACAGCAGTTCTTGGCCCCAAAAGGAGATGTAGAAAGTGCTTTAGTTTCTCTGTAGTGATTAGAAACACAGTGCTTCCTTCATGACATACTTCATTCAAGTGCTTCCGAGGCTCCTGCACACTGAGCCTTTTGTATTTCTCTTCTCACAGTGTGAGTTCCACAATGCTCCACTTAATGGCTGTTATTTGGGTTGAAAGGTAAGCAGCTTAAATGCTTTGCTTTCTAGCATCCCTGTCCTGTTAGAACCATCTCTCACTCACTCTCAATTGCACATTTTGTTACATGAACATGTTTAGATCAAGAGTATTTCTCTACTTCAAATATTTATAGTGGTGAGTTGTGATGTAATCAATAGGGTTTGCAGAATCTCACCCTGTTCCATCACATCTTTATTCTTCAGAATGGTGTTTGCTGCAGTTATAGCTAAGACTGACAAGATAAAGCTGAATTAGAACAAATTACACATTATCTGCTTCCATCCTGTTGCTGGGATTACAAAAGAGAACAAATGAAATTCTGTCAAAGAGGAGCTCTTCTCCCTCCTCCCGAGCAGAGGAGTGGTGGCTGCTGAGGCAGCCTGAGAGCAGTTCTGACAGAAGCTGTGCTGATACAGGGCTCCCCTTCCCTCAGCCCTGGCAGATGACCACAGTGCTCCGTGCCAGGCTTCCAGATCCGCATCCATCTTGCATCCGTGCTGGATTCCGAGCACATCTTTACCAACTCCTCTTCAGTCTTGGCTCAGCCAGCTCCTGGGAGATCCCCAGCATTCAGCCGCCATAACAGGTCATGAAGCAGCATAGCCTGAGCTCTCCTGCTCCTGCTGCACTCCCCAAGAGGGGCACCCACAGCTGCCTGATTTCTTTGTATCCTTCTGCAAGGAGGAACACTTTCCGGGAACTGCATTCATAAGAGAGTTTTTCCTCTCTGTCACAGGCAGCTGTGAGCCCGTTTTCCCGGGCCCAAAGAAGGCTGGTGTCCCATGTAATCCCCGCAGGAGATGCTAACAGAATCCTGTTTTTGTCAGTCTGAATGCTGGCTGTCTGCTCCATCTGGGCTGCATCCTAAAGTCCAAGTGTTTGGTGCTGCAGGCTTGCTGGGACTCTGTCTCTTGCCAGCACATGCTGGAAGGATTTTTTAAAAGACTTTGGGAAAGCAGGCAGCTTGCGAGGAAAGTGCTGTTCAATATGGATATGTGTACACTAAACTAAGAGAAAACGAGAGCTCTTCATGTAGTGAGGGATAAAATGCAGTAGGTGAGGGATAAATGCAGTCTTTTCAGGAAGCCACATGCTCCTGTGGTTGATGAGGAGTGAGAGCATCCTGCCACAGAGCTGCCCAGCTAGGGGGTTCAGCACAAAATCTTTGGGCACTGTATAATAACATCCATTCAGTTCCTTTGTGCTGTGGAAGTATCTGACACTGTCTCAGTCACAGCAGGATGTTCTTTTGGGCACAGAAACTGCATTAAAGAATAATATGCTATCACTGCTCTGCATAGATCTGCCAGAAATTGCTGTTTCTTGCTCTTTGCTGGAAGCTGGCTTCATTTTTTTGGTTGTATGAGGTCAGTATATTTAAGTTCACGTGACAGGAAGACTCTTGACTTCACTAGGAAGGTATTGCAGGGGATTCTGGCTTAGGTGCCAAAGATCTTCCCACTCTTGTTGCTGCTCCTGTGAAAGAGGAAAAAAAGGATTTCTCAAAAATAAATCAGATTTGACCTGTAAGTGGAGAGGATAGCTTGGTGGCAAGGGAGGAAATAAAGGATCATGACTGGGAATTATATGGGCAAAATACAACCTGATTTCTGTCTACTTTAAAGGCAGCTCTTTGCTGTGACTCTGTCTCTGCACAGTTCTCCGTCTCAGTCTGTGAGTGCTGGATTGGGTACTCCTCCAAGTTTGTGTGAGCTGTGACTCCTCTACCCCAAGGGATGGTGACTGCTCTGAGCTACTAGACACGTCCCTGGAAAGATGTTTAGCTTTAAAGACATTTAGCTAGCCATTAGCAAAGCGTAATTTTCAAACACTATAGGAAATAAAATTCTACAGATTTTGAAGATAATGGTTACTACCTGGTATTACTACCTGGTGTTAGGAATTGTTTCCCATTCTGTGTAGAATAGTCAGGCACATACGGGTAGGTGGATGGAGCATCAATCCTCTGTAACCTTAGTTCAGAATATCCTGGGCAGAGTGGAGCCAGGAAGGACTCTTCCTCCTTCTTTCCAGGGATGATCTCCAAGGCCATCATTTCTGAAATGCCTTTTAACTGCTGAAGGGACAGTCTTCTGGGCAAGTCCCTGAGCAGTGTTTTCCTGGGCATAGGACTGTGGTGAGGTCCTCCAGCACCCAGCCCTGGATGGTCCCACAGAGGTCCATGGCAGTGGAGACAGGCACATGTCCCTCTCCTGGCATCCTTCAGAAGCACACAGAACCTTGGGAAGAGCAGGGGCGGGCAGCCAGCCTCCTCATTGATGCACCTGCAGTACTATTTCATTCTAGTAAGGATGCTGAGAATAAATGTAGGGCTTGAAAGTACCAGTTGAAACCAAAATAGTAATGAATGCTGCTTCATAAATGCAGCTGCAAAGCTGATGTGGTTCCTGTTAGGAAACACAGCTGTATATCCCCTTTCACAGAGCTCTGAGGAGGCACTGCAGATTCCTTCCCCCATCCAGTCAAAAGAGCCTGATATGCTTTGAAAGTCTCCATTTTTTCGCAGGATATCAAGGGTCTGGTTCCTTTGGGTCCAACTGAAAATCCAGGAGCCTTTGTGTGTATTCCACAGGTCTCTGTCCCTGCAAACAGAATCCTTTGGTTTGCAAGTGAGTCAAGCCCAGGACTTGTTCTGTGTTCTCTCCTTTATATTTGTATCACTGTTCTATTACAGCAGGGTGCTGCAGAGAGAAGATGAAAAGAAGCTTGGAAGTCTGCTTGTATGAATATGTGAATTTATTTTTAAACCTCTTGAATTATTTACTTTGTCTGCCTTTTTTAAATGACAGGTGAATATGTTTGTGACTTGTTCTCTTTCCCAAGGTAGCACTTGGATGAAGCAAATTAATTACTTGTAGAGTAAATGCAGCTGATGTTAATTTTCAAGTTGAGTTTCAGCTTTGCTGAAATTTCAGAAAGAAAGTAGTGTTTTATAAATTAAATGCTACTTTGTGTGCTTTCTTCTTAAAGAAGGCTTGGCATTTGGAAAGGCAGCAGGAAGAGAAAACAAACACACTGAAATGATGGAAACTTGTCTTTAAGAATATACTCCATCAGCTATCAGTACACAGCTGTGAGAGATCCGTGTGGCAGCCCATCAGCTGTATGCTGAGTGTCACAGGCTCCAGCAGCACCCCAACACCTTTGGCAGGAATTGGCTTCAGTGGCAAATTGCTGGTCTCTGGCAGGAGCTGCTGCTGTGAACTGACAGGGTGATTACACTGGCTGCTCCTCTCTGGGACAGTGCATGCCCTGCGCTCTACCAGGAAAACCTCATTCTTCTTCAGAGCGGTGTAGATTCTGATCCCATGACAGCTGAACTGACAGGATCCTGAGCTGCCAGGCATTGCCAGCGGATCCAGTGAGGTCTGGTTCCCCTTTGCTGTTCCATCTGAGGCTTTAGTGAGCTTTTGAGGTCCTCCCTCTTGAAGGCTGGGCTGATCTTATAATACCTCCTGTGGCGTGAGTTATCTCAGGAGCACAGCACCTAACTGGTGCAGTGGGCTGAGACAGCAGCTCTGGATCTGGCTGGGCTGAGGGCAGGAGATGCCCTGCAGGTTCCCAGCAGACAGGCCAGGTGTGAGAACGGTGACCCCCTCAGCTGCTTGCCAGTCCTCTATCATGGAAACTATCATGGAAAGGGTCATCATTAATTTAACTCTGCATCCGTCAAGCCCAGTTTCTGTCCCTGGAATGACAACTTATACGTGATTCTTTGCAAGAAAGCAGTTCCAGTGAGCCTCCACTGCTGCTAACAGGCAGTGATGCCCTGTGCATCTTAGCTGAGATCTTACCTGTTTTAAATGTGCTCTTCTGATTTTTTTGGGCAGTAGTATTTATTGTCCAAGTTCTTAGGTCCCAGATTCCCAGCTGTTGTGTTTAAATTCGATGGAGATGACTCTGGGAGCAGAGGGAGAAGCTCTGCTGGGGTGAAGCTGCTTCGGCTGAGCACTGTCAGTAAAACACTCTGAGCTGAGCTGGGTGCATTGCAGTGGAATCCATGTATCATCGGTATCATGGTGTCCTCTTTGAACAGGCAGACTGTAGTGTGCCTTGAGTGAATTGATTTCTCAGGGCCTTGTTCTGAGAAGCAATGACCACTGGGTGCCCCATTATATTTTAGGTTATGTATGTATGAAACCAACAGTGGTTTCATGTTTCCTGTAGCTTAAGGCCCATCTCTGATAGTGGAATGTAAAATTAGTTAATGATTTGGAAGAAGAAAAGGTGAACTCTAAATAATAATAAAATGTTAAAATGCTGAATAGAAATGTTACTCTAATTTTAATGGATTCTACATAGTTTTGGCTCCTTCCCTGAAGGACTTATTATAACTCAATGAGAAAATTGCATTCGAATCCTGTGGGCTGATCTACCACAACTGAAGTGAAATTAGGGGAAATGTACAAAGTGGCTTTACAGAAGCTGTTTGGATGGATGGCTGCAGGAGGAGGCATTTGGTGTCTGGGCTCTGCTGTCTCTTGAACAGGCCAGAAAATGGGACAGCAGCAGGGAGGACACAACTGCATGCTCTTGTGGCCACAGTGCTGCACTGATGGTCCCGGGGAACCTGAGTGCCCAGTGGCCTCTGCCTGCTGTCTGTGCCTCAGGATGCTTGCTGAGAGTGACTAGGAGGGAGCAGCTCCTCAGACAGCTTCTTGCTGGGAGGGTGGGTCTTATTTTAAATGTGCTGTTGGTTGTTGATGGCAACTTTACCTGCCCAGGTCTGCTCGACATCCAGTGCTGTGGTCTGAGGTCTCCTAGTGAGAGATTTTGCCATCTAACCCAGAACCACGGGCACTGCTTTTGTCCCCCTACTTAGTCTTGCTTGAGGTGTTTGCTGAGCTCCAGAATTTTGTGAAACTCCCATGAGCACATTTACAACTAAGTCATGGCTTTGTCTGACCCACACATTGTTCAGAGCACCATAGAAGGCTCCTCCTGTACACAGGCACAGTGCTCTTCTTCCCTCTCCTGCAGCACAAAGCTGGAAAAGTCTTCCTGAAACTTGAGGCAGTCTCAGCTCCTGTTTCTTTGTGAACAGAGGAGATTAAAGTGAATAGGTAACTGCGTGTCTCTGCACACGCCGGGCCCTTGGGAGGGACTTCTCAGTGAGCAGGACGGCTGACGCTCAGCTCTCAGCACAAGCAGCCCTCGCAGGGTGTGCGACAGAGCACAGGGCTCTGCACAGCTGCTCTGGGGCTAGAACACGAGCCCTCGGGGGATCGCGATTGTTAGTGCTGGCACTCCAGACATGACTAAGCCATTCTGATGAAAGAAATGGAAACTGACACTTCTGCTATTTAATTGTTTCTCGTAAATTTCAAATAAAAAAATAAATTGGCTTCTTTCAAAAGAACAAATTGTGCAAAAGCTCTGCTGAGCAGAAGCAAGTGGCCTCTGAAGCATGACAGGCAGCTTCGTGTTCACAGCCAGCTAATAAGTCTTCAAGGCGCAGTGCAGAGGGGGCTGGACTGAAAAGCAAATGCCTCTGCAGCTCTAGCTTTGCCTTGAGGCACTTGGGGATAGAAATGTGCAGGAGGATGGGGAGGAGGTTTTGAGGTCTGAGCATACCCTAGCCCTGAGCTGGGCTGCGCTGGCACGAGTGTTGACTGGGGCAGGACTGCAACACCTGTTGCCGCTGAACTCCTGGATCCTGGGGCTTTTCTCAGCATCTTTGTTCAGGTGGAAGCCGCAGCGTCTGGTGGTTCTTCTCAGGCTCTTTGCACCTTTAGCTTTGCTCCTGAGGGCTGGTATGTTCTGGGCTGTCTGGGGTATCAGCTGCACTTCGCCAGTGAAAGCATGTTCTGGATTCTTGAGAGGACTTTATTTGCAAAGACCCTGGGATCCATCAACAAATGGCTGTAAGGAAAATGCCTTTGATCATTCAGGTTAAAGAACATCACAAAGCCTTGGAGACATCATTTCACTCGGGAATTAAATTGCAGGAGTCATCTGGTGTCAAATAAGTTTCACTTAATAGGTTACTCAAATAAAGTTTCTGTAGAAATCAATATCACTTTCTCCTGAAATTGACAGCTCAAGACACTCAAAATGGCATTTTTCACATAAGGTTTATTTAATTTTAGGAAGAAGAATCCCTCCTATACTTTCTACTTGGCCTATGCAACTCTACAAGGTTAACAGCCTGCCGAGCTGGAAACCTGCCCTGTACTTACCCAGGGGGACAGTGTGAGGTCACCAGACAGATTTGCCAGTCTCAGGTGCAGCATGGATGCCATTGTCGAAGGGCTGTATCAGAGGTGTGTTCACAGCTTACTGAAGGAAACAGGAACAAGTAATTTTGTTTCTTCTTACAGGTGAGCTTGGCAAGACAAAATGCCTCGTTATATATGTCTTAGTAGAACTGGACTTTCTGCAGAGGTCAGGGTCTGTGGACTGTGAAGACTGGAGATTTCAACAGGAGTGCTTCTGGGTCCAAGGTAGGTGAATCCTGAAATTTCTGCCTCCCTTAAGAACATGGGACACCTTTGCTCTGTGTTTTTTATTTCAGTCTGATGGTATCCCATGAGGAAGGGAGGAGACTCTGGCACCTTTCTTCATTGTCTCCCTGGAGAAGGAGCTTCTTTTCTCAGACTTTCTTTGGTCACACTGGCACCTGCCCTGCTGCTGTACTGTCCCCTGAGGTGCTGGTTTGGCTCTCCACATCTGTTTATAGTGCTGGCAGAGCCTGTGTGATTGTACATCCAGCAAGGGCAGATTACTGCAAGGCTGCTCAAGTGCCATGAAGAGACATTTAGCTCTAGGAAAGGACAAGTTCACCTTCTATCTGACATCCTTAATGCTTGTAATTCCTACAAGCAGTAATATTGATTCCTGGATCTATGCTGACTATAGCACAAATAGACAGGAACTGGTAGGAGGAATTTCCCAGCCCTGTGGTAGTGGGTTCCCTGAAGATGCTGAGTGATTTGTATGTTCCCAGCAGCTGCAACCCAGTACTGACAGAGGCTTGTCACCTGCATGCACTCAGGCATATTCTGGCTGCAAGTTCTGTGGCAGAAGCTGGGTGGAGAAGTGGCTTTATGCCATCAGTGCTCTCCAGTGCTCTCCAGTCTTCTGTTGTAGCCTGGTGCTAGAGACCCTTGTGCTGGAAGAAGACTTCATGTTTCCCATCTTTTCATAGCTATGGAGCTTTCAATAATATAAAGTTGATTTTTATTTGAACATATTTGTGATATTAACCTCAACCACGGGCCTGGGCTGCAGTTTGCCCATCTGATAAACAAGGATAAACATAATCAGTACTAGCTGAGAAAGGAGATCTGGCCATCAAGAGAGTGTTATTGAAGAATGTTATTTTCGAAGATGCAGTTACTTGTCTCTGACAAATTAAAAAGGGAAACATCTGCAAGGAGTTCAGGAGAGGTTTTACTTCAGGAGAGGTTTTATCAGGAGTCAGAGGTAATAATCCTGTGGAGACAGTCTTCTGGTGCTCTGCAAAGTATTATAATGCTAGATGACTGCATACAGAGAGCCCAAGTAGGCATTTGTATGCATTGTGCAAAGGATGGTGTGTTATTTAATCATGCTTTCCTCTAAGAGTCTGTGTTGTCTAATTCTCTGTCAGTAAATATGAAGTGTTTCTTTCAAATGAGGAGGGAGTTCAGCCTCCAGTGCTTCTGGTAGGAGAGAAGATATAGTAACCGTCTCCCTGTGCCTTCCCCAGGCTGACACCAGCCCCTCTCACTCTGTGATTTTGTCTGGACATTTTAATAATGGAGCGAAGACAAGCCCAGGAAAGCTCCTACCAAATAGCCCAGTGCTCTTGCTCCCTGTGGCACAGCTAGGAAACACCTCCTAGGGTCGCTGCCCTGAGCGGGCTCAGCTGGCGGTGGGAGCAGGTGACTGCAAATGAAGTGCTCTGTCTCCTGCTGTCAGGCATGTAGTGGTCACGTCTGTTATTGAAAGGAGTGTTCATGCTTTGTAATGCAGATGTATCTCTCCTGGAGATGATCTGTAATGCATCAGAGAGGAACACACTGGGGGCGGTGTGGCAGAGGTACAGTACTCCTGCTGTTCCACACGTTTCCTTAACAAGGTGAGCTTCAGAGATTTATAGTCAAACAAAAGGTGAAGATGAACCTTTTGTAAATGGTAGCACTTAAAATTTCTGCTGCTTTGAAGCTGCAGGCTGAGCAGATGCTGCATGCACAGCCATTGCCCCCATGAGATGTGGGTTTTAATTCACCTCAGTTTATGTCATCTGTTCCCTGTGTGCTTGTGTGACACTGTAAAACACGCTCAGCTCCCAAGGTGCCTGTGGACCAAATGAGCTTCTGCTGCAGCTCGTGCTGCTCATGTCTCGCTCATCCTGTCACAGGGTGTTGAACAGCACCAGCTGTGGCCAGGCTGAGCCAGACGTTCCAAATCAGTCCCACAAAGCTGTCATTTGAGGAGACTCTTGGTTTTAACACCATCCATGTTTTAACACCTCCCAAGCACATGATATGGGGGTCATTAGGGAAGTTAACAATAAATTTTCAGAGAAAAGGAGCCTTTCTGGGGGTTGAGCCTACCTTTCTGTGTGAGGAGAGCACTGACTGCAGTGATGCCTCTGTGGAAATCCCCTTGCATGGGGAACAGATGGCAGGCTCTGAGGGCTTTGGTGTGTTTGTGCTGGAGCTGGCATTGGGGGTAACACATAGAGGTCCTTAAGTCAAGTCAGGCTTGGCTCCGATACTTCGCTGAGTGCCAGCCAACTACTTGGATGGAGTAGGAAAAACCTGGGGAGCAGGCAGAAGGGCAAGCTCCCTGGTGGCCCTTGCAGAGGTCTTTGAAGCCCAGAGCAGTGTGCTGCAGAAATAAATTGTCCGGTTCTAGGGTAAATGTTAAGCCTGGAGACAGATGTGGTTGTGAGTACCCAAGGAAGTTCTCCTCCGGAACTGCATTAAGCATCTCCTGTGGGACTCCAGAGAGCCTGCAGAGGGGAGCTGGGGTGCCTCGTGGGCTCACTATAGCTAATTCTGGGCATGATTTATAATTACTGTAGGGCTCTTGGATCTGCTTATTGCCCCAGGGGTGTGTCTTGCACCTCTTGGGTTGAAAGACTGTTGCTCATGAGCACAAGGCTGCATGCACAGCAACAAGCTCTTTGGTTCTGAATAAGAGAACAAAGCCATGTGCTCTCACTTTTGTACTTGTGGTGAACAGAGAAACGATATTTTGTAGAATTACCTCTAATTCTCCAGCGTCCATGACTCATTCAAAGGGCCAGTGAAAGGATAGCACAAGCTCATATTCCAGAGAAACGCTGCAGGGTGTCTCAGGCTGGCTGGGCTAGAGCTCTGACCCTCATCTGCAGGACAACAGTCCTCTACATTAGTTATGTTCCTCTGGACAAATCCAGTGAGACGTAGATGAACCTGAGATAAATACAGTTTCTGTAGTCCTTGTCACTTCCTTAGCAGAAGAAAGTTAACCAGTGTAGTTTATTAAATGTTTTTTTCAGTCATGTTTATCCATAGGTGACCATCTATTTTCAATATGATTCTGCTGGAGGGAAGTGGCAGTTTGATGCAGCAAGTTCTTTCAGCTGCTCAAAGCCAGGTCTAGGGCTTGGTGCTTAACATGCTGCTGCAGTACAGACACATCCTTTAAGCATCAAAAAAGAGACGTGGATTGACTTTTTTTTTCTTCAAAAAATGACATTTTGAAGTAGGTTAAATCTACTACTTTTCCACATTTTCTCAGAGATTTTGTCTGGCTGGAATACGTGCTTTCCATGAGAAATTATTTATGAGCTCCTCCATCCCTGGTCTAGTCTTCTTGATGTAACAATAGTAGATCTGGAGGAATGACCAAGGTTAGTTTTATGGTCTCACTTCAGATGTAGTGCCAAGTTATTCAGCGCTTCATTTTGTTAGTGCCTGAACCAAAAAGCAATTTATCTCAGCAACGTCCTTCAGATTATACCTATATACCATTTTACCAATAAGGCATGCACCTGGCTGCTCCAGTCCCAGAAGAAATCAATGTTTCATTTCAGAGATGCCAGTTCTTTGCTCTCCCTCCTTTTGCCATTCTTGTGAAGACAAACGTTTTTAAAGGACGTGGGGAGAAATACAGAAGGATTGTGGAAAAACCTCCTATGCTTCAGCTATGCATCCTGTTCGATTATGAATCATAAAGAAGCTCACTGAGGGCATGGCTGTCAGGGTCTTAATGGTCAAAATATGTGAATGAGTTGGGGCATGCCCTTTTCTGGGGTCCATATGGATGGATTGGGGCACACCTTTTGTTGGGGTCCCCTCCAGGTGGTGGGCCCAGGCTGCTGCAGTCCTGTAGGGAAGTCTGCAGGGTGTCCATGGGGCATTGCTGTCTTTACTGGGCAAATGCAAAGATGTAGCTCAGTTCCTTGCTCACAGCAAGTTATCTATCCTGGCACCAGTGTAACTGTAATACATACCTTATTGCTTGTCAATATTTTAACCTTTCTGACACATTATCCCCTAGGGAAACTGAAGAGCCGTAATAACATAGCAAATAACTTTCCTCCTGGTGATAAAGTTATCACTAGGGTCGTATATAAATCACATGGAAAACATGATGGATTTCAGTGGCTGGCCATCACAAAAATGGAAAGAGGCACAGATTGTGACATCTTAATGGAGAAGACAATAAAACCAACAATAAAATAATTTACAATATAGGTAATGATTTTCAGGCTTTTCTGTTTGTTTTCATGCTAATAGAAGATAAATGTCATATTAGAAACAAGATCTGAAATTTCTATTAAAAATATTTGGAAAATGTCATTAAATATCAGCAATTCTCAGTGCAAGAAGGGCCAGCATGGGTCTTAATTACCTGTGTGAGGTCCTCTGAACCAGAGTGTTCTTGTGGTCAGCAACTACCCCTCACTTTTACAAAGAATGAGATGTGTGGTGCCTCAGTGGCAGGAAATCTCTTGGCCACTGGCGGAAAGCAGGGCAGCAATCTTGCCAGAGATCCTGAGTTAGGTACCTCATGGCTGTTTCATAAGGCTGCAGGTTTCCTAAGAAATCCAAGCTGTCATTATAAGCAAAGAACAAGACTTCAGCACAGGTGTGAGAAAGCCCTGCAGCTGTAGTGGAGTGGCGAGAAAGGGAGGGTGCAGCACAGTGTGGACAAAGGTCTAAGATACACTCGCTAGAAACACATGAAGGACAGGTGTTGGCACCTGTAAGTTACCTGTCAATATTGCTGTTTGGTCCTCTGGATCACATCCTATGCAAGTGAATGTGTGCAGCCTTCAACATTTATACTCCACACTAACGAAAGGTTTGGGAGAGTGAGTGAGCCGTGGTGGGACTCTGGAGCGAGCAGAGTGGTGTTCTGGGGAATGGCTGCAGCTCCCTGGGTGAGAGCAGGGTAACGACCACCTGAGAGCAGTGCTCTGTGCTGAGCAGGCCCTGGGGGCTGAACAGATGGAGCCTGGTGTGCTACTTCCAGCAAAGTGCGGGTGCTCACCCTGTGCCCTGGCTGCTTGCAGGGACAGCGCTGCCCTGGCTGGGACAGCAGGAGCAGCTCTTCCCACGAGCAGCCTGGCCTGGGCTGGCCTGGCTCCGGAGGGTGTCCTCAGCAGTGATTAGTGTGATGGTGTCTCTGGGATGCAGACTGGGGAAGGGGTGGGGAAGGGAGAGTGGTAGAAATTGTATTTGTGTCTGTGCTTAACATTCTCAGTTCATTCTCTTGCATTTCTTCTAAACAAGCACTTTGAGGTCTGAGCCCTGGTGCCTCTAATCTAGTGAGTGCCTTATTGATCAAGTCTTGCCATTTGGTCCCTGGAGCTGCCTCGTGTTGCACAAAAGGGATAAATTACTCCTTACACTTTAAAGAGTAAGGATGTTTTTAGTGCATGTAGACCCATATGATAAATACAGAGGCACAGCTGGGATGAGAATAGCAAAAAGCAGAGGGATAATTAACAGCTGGAACAGCACAAACCAGTTCCCAAGTCCAAGCCCTGGAGGAACAGGATACATTCATCATGCTGCTCTCTGGGCTGATGCTGCAGCTCTGGGGTGTGAGGTATTGAATTACAGTCTCTAGAAAATATTGTTTGGGGAACGTTGAGGAGAGCTGGTAAACAATGTGCTGGAAGGTGACAGATATGTTTGCAGCTTCATATAGGGCTATCACAATAAAAAGAGCCATGAGGGGTTTTCCCACCTCTGCCTGCGTGTCAGGCCTGGCAGCAGGCAGGCTGCCAGACTTCAGTGGGGGATGGCAGACCCAGCAGCCAGTGGACTTGCTTTTTCCTGATGCCTATTTTCTTTAAAATATTATTTTGTTACTGTGTGAAACACTAACAATGGCTGACGGATCTCAAGCTTAATGAAACAGCATCTGTGATTCAGCTGCTGTAGAAAACAACATAGAGAGCTCTTAACACTGGATTTGGACTTAGTCTGTCCTGGACACCCCTTCTGGGCTTTCCTACTCTCAGTGTGGTTGTTACGGAGGATGACACAGAGGCTCCCAGCCCAGAGCTGCTGCCCACACAATCAGGGCAGAACCAGTGTATCAGGAGCTGCACCTCAGCCACACAGAGGTGGGGAAGGGGAAGGCAGCCATGGTCTGCTTTGTAAGATGCTTTCTTTTCTATCCCCTTTCTTCACAGGAAGTCACTCACAAGACTTTGATCTAGGATGACACTTAATTTCTGCAAACCTGTGACAAGTGATGGCAGTGTCCCCCGAGTTGGGCTCACGGCGTGCTCAGGTGCTGCCTCCTCTGGAGTGTCCTGCGTTACCTCCTCAGTGGCCCCGAGTGGAGGGCGTAGCTGTGAGCCAGCAGTAAAGCACGCACCAAGGTAAGGAAGGGGGAATACTCTGTTCTCTCTCAAACGCCACATTCCTCTGGCAGCACAAACTAGGTGCTTGCTTACTTCATTGATTAAATGGGGGACTCCCACAGCTGCAGTAACCAGAAGTGTATGTGCACAGGGGATAACAGGGGATTAATGGTGAGATTTTGTTTCTGTCATGATGAAAGAGGAAGTTTTAAGGTGGTCTACTACCTGTTAAAAAACCCCACAAAAATCAAAAAGAAAGAAAAAGACACACCAAATTGATTTCCTGGGAAAGTCTGCAACAGCATTATGCTGCTTCTAGAGGGATTTTCCTGCTCATGGAGTGAGTGGTCCCTGCAGTATTGGAGCGCATGGATGTCTAGTAAGGATGCATCGGATACTTTCTGCAGAAGATGTGGCATTTAAGGTTATTCCATCCTTGCCTATGTGCCACCCCCAATGGGTACGTGTGACAACAGGTATGGAAATAGAAATACTGCTCAAGAAATCCCGACTGCATGAGAGGTCTTGAGCCAGAGACCTCCGAGTCACCTGTTCCATTAGCTGCTATTCAGCTTACAGCTCCTGGGTTCCTCATGGCATCAGTGGAGAGTGCAGGTCCGCCTGTCCAGGCTGGCTGGCTGCCAGAGGGGAGCTGTCATTGTGGAGAGCTGGGCACCCACACACCCGTGGTACCCCAGCAGTGGGCAGCCAGGGCTGTTTCAGGGGGCTGCAGTGGGGCAGCTTCTTCCCCTCCAGCACAAGCTGACTAAGGCAGCAGCAGTTACGGGCTCTGCTCCTGCTTCAGAGAAGTGCTGTGATTACAGGACAAACATAAAGTCACAGAATCACCATTAAAACCTAAAGTAAAGAATTTGGCTCATAAAAAATGTGTCACCTGAACAAAGAAAAGAGTTATGGTTTTCCATTCTCCCTCTTGGAGTCAAGGGGAGATTGTGCCACTATAGAAGGAGCCTGAGGAGCTGACAGTGGCCGAGGCAGAGGATTTCACTGTCCCTGGAGAGGCCCTTTCAGAGTTATTAGTCATATGTTTGTATTTAATGTACTGAATAGGGCCAGGACTTGTGGACAGCCACTAACAGTGCATGTGAATTGGCTTAAGCATTATTATGTACAACCATCGTCAGCTCTGCTCCCCAGGAAGATTGATACACTGAGTGAATCTTTTCAAGCTGCTTCTGAAAAGATTCACGACACTGCAGTGAAAGTGGCTTCCAATGGGAACCTCTGTATACTGATGTCAGCATATATTTTATTCCCCCTGACTACAAGGGCTGGTTAGGTTATGAGCCTCTCACTGAAATGGACCGCATACAATTGCCAGATAATTGGTTCTTTTCCTTGTAGGCTGATGAAGTTATGATTCATCCCTGGCTCCCCCAAAAGCAGCAGGCACAGCACCATGGCTTGCTTCTCTCTCATCTAGGTGCTCAGCCTTGCTCTCCTTTCCACCTGGCACGTGTGGAGGGGATGCCCCAAGCGCAGAGGGCAGGAAGCAGCTGCTGAGCATAGATTTAACCCTGGGCTTGCTGCCTAAGCCAGCAGCAGGGCTGCAGGACTCCACAGGTTTATAGGGTGCTGCTCCAGGCTGGCTGGGATGATTCAGCTGTGGTGTGATGCTGAAACCAGGCTGCTGTGAGCATTGGTCCTTGGCAGGTGCTGCACCCCAGCTGTCTGGCCTTTGTCCCTTGAACCATAGAGTTGTTTTCTGCTGTGGCATGTCACAGCCATTGCTCATGCTGGTGCTGCTTATTGCAGAGGACACATGGAACCCTTCAAATGTCGTGCTGATCGTATCTGGCTGCAACTGAAGGCTCAGGAGGCCTTGGGAAAGAGTGTGCCTCTTTGCCCCTGGCTTGCCTCCCTGTCTGATTTGATCTTACCAAGGGGCCATGGTGGATTGTCGAAATCTCCCTGCTCCCAGTTGAGCAGTCACAGAGAAGCACTGGATGTCCATCTTCCTTCTTTGGCCTTGTCCTCATTTGGATACTGACCCTCTCCCCAACACAGATCCTCTCTCCTCTGCTAGACATCCTTGGTGTGCAAAACATGGCTCCTCTCTCCTGGTATTCTAGAGTGGGACTGAGCAGTGCTGCTGCTTGGAGCCATCCTGTTGCTTGCTCCTCATTTCCTTGCAGGTTTGTACAGCATCTTCACCCAATGTGGGAGGACGCTGGCAGGGGCAGTGGCCTAGGATGGTGAGAATGCCTCTGCTGGGAAGGCTGTGCATGCCAGGGAGCAGATGCTTCAGTGGCTGCTGCTGCTGCTCTGCACTGCTGTTTGGCCACATCAGCATCAGTTTTGTCATCTGTTTACATTTGCTGACTAAAATTTTCTCTTAGGTCTTTCCTGTAGGAAGAAAATCTGTTCACTTATCCTGTGTCCTGAGTGCTTTTTCCTGCTGTGGGGAGGGCAATGCTGAGATGCTCTGGGAGGGTCTGTGGCACCGCTGCCTGGTTCCTTGTCCCAGCTCCCCCTTGCCCCATTTGCTCCCTTCTGCAGAGCTCCCATGCCCCTGTTCCCCAGGAATGGATGTGAATGCAGCTCTGGGAGGAGCTGGGCTTCTGGGTGCCCATCTGCCTGGGTCAAACGCTGCTCTGGGAGCAGCACTGCTGTCGCCTGTGGGGCAGAGCTGGGATGTGAGTGAATACTTGCTGTTCTTCAGGATCAGGCTGGGGTCTGCAACTTCAAGCGTGGGTAAATGTTTCATGAACATTATAGGGCTTTGGCTGTTTTTTTTTAACCCCAGATGCATAGTCCTCTAATTAATCCAAATTTAAAAACTAGTTACTAATTAGTGTTATAATGCCGATGCCAATTCTATCAGAACTCCAATTACCAGTGCCCATAGGCAGTGCTCACTGTATCAGTCAGAAGAAAAATCTTTTCAGGTACATAAAAAAAGCTGAATGCTTGATGTTTGTCCCTGTAAGCAGCCATATTTAAATCAGCTTTTCAGAAAGCTTTCTTCTATTACAGCTTTCTTTTTGTTCAGAAAGCTTTCTTCTGTAACTTGAATCTATCTTTAATAGATTATAATAAAAATTGAAATATTATGTGTCTATTAAGCAGTCTGCTTGATCTATTTGTTAATGTAACTGTAAATAATTTCCAAATCTGTGGGCAAGGTACTTGCCTTTCACAGGCATGAGCTTCTCCGTCAAGTAAAAAGAAGGCAAAGGAAGTGCAGTCCCAGGAGATCCATGGGAATGAAACCAACTTAACTTGTAACATTGCTGCTGTAGCTTCTCTCGTGGTACCTGGCGGGTCATGGATGGGTTTGCCACGGCGGTCTCCACCCAGGCCTCCACCCCAAGGCTTCCAAGTCCTGCTCAGTAGAAGCACAGCAGGCCTGGGCAGCATTGCAGTGTTTTCCTTCAGGGGAACATGGAAGAAACTGATGTTTTAATGGTTTACATTTTCCTGCCAATTAATTTGCAGGAGACATAGACATGAAGTTGAATCAATCAAGACTGAACAGAAGGGCATATTAAAAAAGTAACTCAGACAAGGGAAGGATTTCCTTCTTTGGTCCATGAGAGCTTCACTGGTGTTTGACAAAAGGTATCAAAAATGATCACAGCTTGCTTTGCTAGAAAGTTTATCATTTTTCCATCAGACACACCAGTAAGCCCTACGTTGTCGCCACAGCCTCCCTTCCCTGTGTCGTACAGAGCATTGCCTGACCTCTCCTGTCCTGTACCTCAACAGTGATGACAACACAGTTACCTGTATTTTACAAGCTGGAGATACCTGTTGGCATGAACTTGGGGTTTTGGAAGTGCTCCCTGGTGAAGATCACTGGAACACAGGGATTTATTTGGATGGTAATAATTGAGAAGCTCATTTTATTCCAGTAAGAATCTTTCAACTGCAATCAATTCATATGCCATCCCAAACAGTGGAGGTCAGCAGAGCATGGCAAGTGCCTTAGCAAGCGCTGTTGACAATGTTAAAATGCAATAAACAGAGAGCTGTGGCTCTGCATGAGGGGGTGCACATTAATCCTTGTTTGGAGACCGTTTGATTGGCAGACTCAGTTCTTTTGGGATCTTTCTGAGGGAAAATTCATCTCTTTAGTTTTGACTTGTCTGCTTTTCTTGGCATGCTGTGGTGGCAGGACTGTCCAGGACTGCTAGCACCTTCTCGAGATATCTCCCCAAAATGTGTCAGGCACCTAAAAGCTGAGTGTGCTTGTGACTATCCCTGCTAAGGCCTCATCCTTATGCTGCCAGTGTGCAGTGCTCTGGAATATAAAACACGGAAATAATTAAGTAGATTAATTAGGTAATGTTTGCACAGGACCTGGAAAATCTAAAGAACTATATAATTGCTAAATACAGTAGATTAATTAGTTAATGTTTACCTAGTGCTTTGTAAATGTAAAGGCATCACGGCAGTGCTTAGTGTTATAATTAATTAAGTTTTCATTCTGGGATGCCCTGCTCCAGTTCTGAGGTAGGACTGTGATCTTCTGTCCCGTGGCAGCTGTGTGCTGCTGTTGCTCTGGCCCCGCTCCCCCTAGCCCTGTGTGGCCAGGCATGGGGCTGTGTCTGGAGGTGCCAGAAGCCCTGCTTGCCGTGAGTCACCCATGCTCTGGGTAGGAAACGGCAGAGGGAACACCGTTACTCTGCTGAGCGTGTAAGGAGCATTTTATACCCAGGCAGCGCCAAGCAAATTTGTGCTGCAGGACCATGGTCTGACCCTGCACTGCTGCATCCCTCCTGAGGGGTTGAGGAACTGTTCCAGTGCCTGTGTCTGCAGCTTTGTGGGAGGAGGCTCAAGAATGTGCCTGTCCCCGGGAGATGCAAGTCCAACAGGTGCTGGCAGCTGGGAGCTCAGGCAGTCAGGCAGGCTGCTGTAATCACTGCCTTTGACACGTTCTTCATCTGCCACAGAGCAGAGCCTCTGCCATCTGCTGTCACTTCACACTTGGAGATGGGCTTCCCAGTGCCTTCCTCCACTTCTGTTCATCTCTCTTTTTGCATTTTGGTCTTTGCAGAGAGAAGAAATGTGTGAAGAACAGAAGGCTGATAGGAAGGGAATGGGAAGGGAGTGCAGCTCTTCCCCGAATGGCAGCCAGGACCTCACAGCTGGCACTGGGGAGCTACAGTTCATGCCCTGCCTTCCCAGGGAGCTGTGCTGACCTGGCCACAGGCTCAAAACTGACTGACGGTGCAGAAGAAAGAGCCAAGGGGAGCTCACTTCATGTGCTGAGAAAGCAGGTCTTTCTTCAGCTGCTCGTGCAGGTGCTTGGAGGGGTGTGACTCGTTGCAAGTTTGGGCAGCCATCCTTGCCACGTGCTGGGCTGTGCTTGTTCATGGACTGTGCTCACAGGACCATGAGGTTTTCTATCAACTCCTTGGTGAAAACAGGCTTAGTGAAATGGCCAGGAGGTGAAAGCACAAAACTTGCCTATTAGCTAGATCTCTCATTTATTCCAAAACTTTCTTCCTCAGATTCAGTGGATGGAGGTGTGGAGGGGGTCTGAAGGAAGGAGGGAAGCAGAATGCCAGGCATGGGAGGCCTGGAGCATGCAGGCAGTCCCACTCCTGCTGCCGTGGGAATGCTCTGTAATGCCTACATGCCAGGCAAGAGGGAATGACTTCAAAGAACCTCTTTATTAGGGTACACTGCTTAGCATCAAAGAAATGTCAGGGCTGCTCTACATTGAGTCTCTGCCTACAGCACTAAACTAACCTGTCATTCAGCCGTCTGAGTACAAACCACAACCACTGACAGAGTCCTGGAAAAATTTATTTTTCCACATCTAATTGCCCTTTTTGCTTTGTAAACATAAAGGTTGAAGCTTAAACTCTGACAGCTCCAGTAGCCTTTTGCTTAACTCCTTAAAAAAATGACATTCAGCATGTTAAATTTCGCTTTTACTGCAGCCTGAAATCTCACAAAATCTGCACAACATTTTTTTAAAGATCACTGAAGCATTTCAGTACTCACTTTGGGAAAAAGCCTTCAGCTCACAAAAAGACAAAAGCTGGTGCCTGAAGAGCCAAGACCTTTCTCCATAGCAATTCAGGATAAAAATGCTTGACCAAAAGAGGCAGAGCAAGCAATCAGCATTCCACCTTTCCCTGGGAGCAGATTAATGAATGCTTATCTGCTCTTGTTATTGTTCCGGAAAGAAATGAAAGACTAAAGACAGGAGAAAAAGAAAAGCAAATGTTAAAAAGCAAAATTGGATGTATCATAGCAGCCTGAAAACTTCCAGTTCAGTTTCTTCCATGAAATGGGTTCCCTGCCCTGAAGGAGGGTCTCCCGAGGTGGGGGGATGCACTGTCCTCTAGACTCTGCGCTGCCTCCTCTGAGAGCATTGTGCCCGCAGGAACCTCCTCTGGGCCAGGGCCTTGAGCTGCTCCTGCTGCAGTCCTCACTATTAGAGATGCACGTCCTGAATCCCTTCAACCGCAGCATTGTAGCCACAGCTCTTGAAGAAAGATCCTCTGTTTTTCTGCGAGGTGCTGCCCATTCCCTCACATCTGACATGAGCACGGGGCTGTCACATCGTCGCCGCTGTCTCTGCAGAGACCCTCCTGGCCTGGGCTCTGCTTCCATCCGCCCACCGGAGATGAGGACCAGACTCCCCTGCCTGCAGCCTCTGGACCAGAGCCCTGTCCCTGCAGCCAGCGCCCCACCACCCCCGGTTTATGGAGCTGTGTCTGTGAACAAGGGACAGGGCAGTCAGCATTGTCCTGTCACATTCTCTCTAAGCAGCAGTTCTAATGGGCCATGGGGCTGAGCTGGGGAAAAAGGGACTTTTCCTTCCTGTCCTATGTGGTACTCTTTCCCTTTTGCTGTGATCCATGAGGGTGTTCTGTGTTCCTGGAGTTAGCCATTCATCTTACTGAAATGCAACATGCTTTCTGTTTCCGTAAGTACTGCCTGTATTGACTGTGTCTTGGCCAAGATCAGCACACAAGATTCATGTTTGCTGGTGGAAGGCTGGAGGTGTGATCCAACACTCTTTTATGGCACCTGTGTTGCTGCGCTACCCTGAGTGCTGAAGCTGTCTGAAACTAGGATGTTTTGGAAACAATTAAACCTTCTTACACACACAACAGAAATGCAGAAAAGTCCTCGAAATACCTTTTAAGTCCTTTGATTCAAACTGCAAGCTTGGAAAGTGGAAAAGACATTTCAGGACAATCTATGTCTGTTACAGATCCCAGACGTCATCAATAAGGAAACAACAATCATGGGCAAATTCTACATTTCCTGTGCAGAGCTGAGCACAGGCAAGGCTGTGCTTTGTGCTGCTCAAGGAATAGCTGTCATACCATTACAGCAAATGTCTCTGTTAAGTTTTTCACCTTTTTATCTTCCAGTTCACCCAAAATTAAATTTCATGTTATTTAGGTGTGACTTTCAAAAAGATGTTGAAAGATGACAGTTTTGTAGCAGGCCAAGTCCAGAGAATGGAATGGAGCTGGGGAATGGGCTGGAGCACAAGTCTGATGAGGAGCAGCTGGGGGAGCTCAGCCTGGAGAAAAGGAGGCTCAGGGGGGACCTTCTTGCTCTCTACAATGCACTGACAGGAAGGCAGAGCCAGGTAGCAGCTGGGCTCTTCTCCCAGGTAACAAGTGACAGGACAAGGGAAAATGGCCTCAAGTTGTGCCAGGGGAGATTTAGATGGGGATAGGAAATTAGGAAAAATTTCTTTCTGGAGAGGGTTGTTCAGTCCTGACACAGACTGCCCAGGGCAGTGGTGAGTCAACATCCCTGGAGGGATTCAAAAGATATGTGGATGTGACACCTGGGGACAAGGGTTAGTGATGGTCTTGGCAGTGCCAGAGGAATGGTTGGACCTGATGGTCTTAGAGGGCTTTTCTAACCTCACTGATTCGGTGATTCTATAACCCCAAGAAGGGTGTCACAGTAACTAGCAGTAATGTGTTGTTCCTTGGCATTCATTATTTAGCCCAGTAAGGAAGTGACAAATTCATTATGGATTTAAGTTTTTTCACAGAGATCTGCACCAGGGTCAGTTCCCCAGTACGTTTGGAGTATCTACATCCATAACGGCTGTGGGTGATCAGATGCTCCTGGGATAACAAGGTTCTGGATGGAGATAAACACAGCAAATATGTTTCAACAGAAGATGTTGTCATGGCTTAACCCCAGCGAGCAACTCAGTCCCACACAACTGTTTGCTCACCCTCCTCCATCGGAGGAATGGGAAGGAGAGTCAGAAAAAAGTGCATTTTTCTATAGATTGAAATAAGAACAGTGTAATAATTAAAATAAAGTAAAACATGCAATGCTTGGTTCCCATCTCTGCTGTAGGCTTTAGTTTTGTTCCTGCAGACATATTTGACTACTTCCTGGCCACTGTTTCATAGAGGATGTAAATTTTGCCAGACGTGTATAGATGCAAGTGGAAGAACCTTGTGTAGATGCTCCCTGGTTTTCACTGGACCACATCACTCTCCTCTTTCGTTAGCCTTGTTTTAGCTACCCACTCCTGTTGTACTTGACCCTCAGTCCATCAGACACTTCATTTCTCTCTTGCAGTGCTCAGCTGAGAGGCATTTTTGCTCTTCACCAGACAGCGTGTGTTCTTGTCAGCTGCCAGCCAGCTGATCGTGATTAGATTGTAGTTGTGATAGTGATTTCCTGTCTTTCAGGCCTGAACAGATGGTGTGCTGCTCCCAGCCCAAGCTTTGACTTTCATAGTGCTTCATGGCTTGGCCAAATGGCAGTTGTGGAATCTGTGCACAGGAAGCCTCTCAAGGAGACCCTTGCAAGGGAGAGCAGCGACTGTGTCCTCTAAGGACCCTGCAAAGTTATACCCACCTCAGAGGAGTGCTGGGATGCTTTTGTTTGTTGGATGCTGTCCTCCAAACTACACTTCTGTTTCCAGCTTAGAAGTCTGTTGCTGATATACTCTCAGTATCATATTTAGGATTGATATTTTAGACAACAATTAGTGTTTTGGTCAATAAAAGATGCTACTTTTGAATTTTATGTTACAGTATCAATAAGGGGCAAAGGAATGGGACCCCATATGATAGTCCTGTTAATGGATTTGCTCCCAGGATTTCCAGACCTCCTTTCTTCCTGGGACAGTTTTCCATTCTAACAGGTTTTCCTATCTAGCTGTTGTGCAGGGTAATCTGACGTGGCTTCTTCTATAGATGTTGTACTGGGGCTTGCATCAGTGTCAGGAGCTCCCCATGCCCGAGGAGCCAAGGAAGTGGGAGGGTCTGGTGGTGATGGAGCTGTCAGGAAGGGGCTCCCCTGCACAGTTCAGCAGACTTGGCAGCATTCTGGCTGCCATGTGAAGATCCGTGAAATGAATGATCATCAAACATGGCCACTGCCTGCCAAAAAATAACATTTCTCCTGCACCTCATCCTGTAACAAAACAGCTCCTTCTCATAAAATAATAAGCTTTCATTTCTTCATTTATTGCATTGCATGGGAACAACTGGCAGCTTGCTCACATGTGCCAATTTATTAACTAAATCTCATTTACTAACTGGGAACAAGTTCTTTTTACTTGTAGCTGCTGAATACAAATGAGGTTGGGCTTCAGCGCTGCCCAGGTGCCAGGAAGCTTCCTTGGCTCATTTGTCCTTGTGTCAATGGCAGTTTCACTCTGCCAGTAAAAAACTTCTGATGGGCCCTGCTGTGCATGAGAGGGTTGCTGAGCCTCAGGCTAAGGAATGCTTACACAGGAGGAAGACCAGGCTCAGAGAACTAACTCTGGTGCTGAGCTGCAAGGGTCTGGTCTAGTGCAGAGGAACACATCCCCAGCCTTGGCAATCATTTCTTCCAAGCTGTCTGCCCTGCCCAAGTGACAGAGAGAGGACAGCCTTGGAGCAGGCCACTTTCAAAGGGCAGCCATCAGCTGTGGCCTGGGTCCCATCCTGACACACATCTCTGTAGCGACACAGCAATGGAAAGAACAATGTTCTGAGAGCTGTGGGGGGTACAGCAAGGCTCACCCCTGTTACACACACTTCTGACAAGGACCATCCCATCCACTGCCTGCCGCAGCAGCCGCAGCTCCTGTCCTCAGGACAGGCCAAGGGCCAGCTGGGACAGGCAGAGCCCGGGTGGAGACTGAGGGAGAAGGGCCATCCATTGGCAAGTTTCCATCCCTGCAGGGCTTGATGGGTTGCCCAGGCTGCCCGCTTGCCTGAGCTCTTCCTCCAGCTCCCACTGGTAATCTTCCCTGGGTACACGCTCTTGGCTCAGTATTCCCAGTTGCTCCCTGAGGAAGCATCTTGGACACCCACTGCACCTGTAGGTCCTGTGCCTACATGCAGTTCCCAAACAGTGGGTAAAGTGACCTTCCTAAAACAGCCTGTCACTCGCTCGTCAGGACAGGGTCACTGTGCTGACACTCACTCTCTGCCAGGAGATGGTCTCTGTGCAGAATATGGTGGTGCCTTTCAACAGAGGCTTTGGCAAGAGGCAAACAATCAGGTTAAGTTTTGAAATGTCCAGGAAGGGCCAGTCTGTGATGAGTGTTGGCTTCTTCTTCATACTTGCCTCCAGGTTTAATGGTTTTTCCCAAGCAGGAAAAATAACAAAAAAGGTAATTCTTTTTAAACTGTTTATCTGAGAGTCCAGATTGTAAAGCTTTATGCTGCTAGATAAATCAAACTAACTAACTGAGAGTTAATTTCTCTGACCATAAAGTGGATTCAATAAGTGTAAAACAAAACTAATTGGTTTGCTTCCATACAAATTTAATCATACTATAAAATGTGATCAATGCAAATAAAAAGCATTGAGTAGGTTAATTATCAAGAATCTATAAAGGAAAAAATGCGCTTTCTTGCAGGAATTGAAAACTGTGTGGGTTTCCATCTCTGTACTGATCATCCCATGATGTAGACCCAGTCCAAATGTACTGGTGTCTGTGTCACAAGTAACTTGTCTCTCAGACTTCATGGTTTCTGTGTTTATGTGGGTTGAAGCTGTTGGTGGGGTGATCCACGACTCCTGGGGATGCTGTGCTTCAGCACCAGCCAGGTGAAACATGCGGAGCACAGTGCCTGTCAGTGACCCTCATCTGTGCAGGGTCTGCCATGGCAAAAGGGCGCCTGGCACCTCCCAGAGACCCAGACACAGATCCTGTCCCGCAGCTGATGCCAGGTTTGGGCTGCATGTAGAGCACCAGGACTTCTGCTGCTTGGGCTCTGCTGCACCCCTGCCCTCTTCCCTTCCCACCAGGGAGCGGTGGCATGGCTGGGACCCTGTGTCCTTGCTCATGACTGCCCTCTTCTCTGGGCCCTCCAAAATGGCCTTGAATCCCAAACAGACACCTGCTAATGATTCCTGTAGAAAACCTGACTTCATGGCCCCTTCTCAGGGGGCTGAGGCACTGCCTGGGGCTCCCCAGCTCCCTCCATACAGACCAGCTTCAGATGGGGAGGATAGGAGTGCCCTGCCAGCACCCGGGCCCATCTGGGGCACCCTGTGCCCAGAGCCACTTCATCTGAGGACAGTTGCCAAGGCAGCCATCTGGTGGATTGAGAGGAGGCTGCCAGGAACAAGCTACTGCTCTGCCACAGCATCCTGACAGTGGTTCAAGGCAAACAGGATTCAATCAGCAAACTGAAACCCTTTAAATGAATCCATTGCAAGGCCTGCTGTGAGAGGCTGACATGAGCTGTAGTTATGGTGACGACTGGAGTGTGGCTGGGGTTGCTGCAGTTGCTGCTTATGCAAGACCTGTTGCCTCTCTCCCATCTGCAGCTTATCAAGAGCTGACAGCTTTTCTGAACAGCATTGCCTCAGTTTCCCCATGTGGATGTCCAGCTTGGTCAAGATATGGAGGAAGCTACCTGCAGCTTGACAGAGCAGAGCAGAGAGATAGATAGGGAGGGAAATGGAGGCAGGGAAAGGAAAGGAGCAGCCTGAGACTTCTGGGAAACTAAAGGATGATACTACGACACACCAAGTTCCTGCTGCAGAAATTGTCAGAGCTGGGGTGGGAGAAAAAAATGCCAAAGCTAGAGGGGAGGAAGAGGAGCTGTTAATAACACTTCTTCCAGCCCAGGATTCCCACCAGTAGCACTGGGACTTTGGTGGTTTGCTCGGAGGGCTGCAGCCACATCCCAGAGGTTCTGCACCACCTGCCTGTGCTGTCTGTGCCCCTGAGCAGGGTGCGGAGGTTCTTGGTGTGCTACCTGAGCCTGGACTCAAGCGCAGCCTTGTCCTGCAGGCTGGCACAGGGTCGGGCAGTTGCTGTAGCCTGGAAGGAAAGCGTCGAAGAGTATGGGGAGGCAAATGGCTCCCCGTGAGTGGAACAGACTCCCAACACGGGTGCTGCTCTGGCAGGAGCAAAGCCTGTTCGCTTTTGGAGCTGCTCCTTCACCCCATTCCCAGGCTGATGTTGTGGGTTTCGTGAGTATAGCTCTCCGTCTTCCTTTGAGCTCCACAGTCAATGATTGCTTATGGGTTTTTGCTTTGCTTTATATGCTCAGTGGTATTTGGGAAAGCATCCGGATCCCCTCCATGAGCTCTGACAGATTACAAGGTCTGCACTTGACTGAGTTCCCAGTGTTCCAGCGTGTCAGCCACACAGCAGCAGGGCTGCGGAGATGTGCCTTGGCATAGTAGACGATAAAAACCATGGCAGAGATGGAAGATAAGTGGCAATAAAAAGTAAAATGTGGAGTGTCTGCCCTTTAAAATATATTCGGCAGTTTATAAATAAGCTCTGTGTTTTTAGGATGAATGCAGAATTGTTCAGCCTCTGAGGAAACTGACCTTGAAGAGAAGAAATGCTGTGAGCAGCTTTCAAAATGTTCTGAGATTGATCAGACAGGACAATTGCTCTTGCTTATTATTTCAGCAGTAGGTGGTATGTTTGGCTGGTGTGGTTTGGGAAGCAACTTGAGCTCCAGACTCCTCTTCCTCTCAAGTAACCTCAGTGTGCAGTCAGAGGCAGAGAATTGGAGGGTAAAATTACCAAGTGTCTGATGCGATTTCCAGGGATACATCACTCCTGGCAGTTGGGACAATCTTGGCTGGGTGACTTGTGTGCTGGTTCTGACAGCCAAGCTCTGAGGGTGTGAAGCTGAACCAGACAGAACTGTGCAGCCTGGTTCTCACCACCTCACTTGGCTGCCATGTGCTGCAAAGCTCCTGCCTGGTGAGCTGAGCTGTGTGGGTCTGCCGTGCCAGCAAAGTTCCTGCCTGCACCCTCCTCCTGCTAGAACATCTTCTGGATATGGGGGCCTGAGCTGTGCTCTACCTCTTCTCTAAGGGTGGTTGGACACGTTATGTCTCACATCTCAGGGCAGTGCAGCAGCCTCTTTGAGGTGGGGAGAACTTCCTGCTGATACTGGAGCTGTTCCCCTTTGTGTTGGGTACTTAGCTTTTCGGTGGGGTGAAGTAAAGAGCTTGTGAGCAGCAGACTCTGTGGGGAGTGGGGAGAGGTGGAGTTTGGGTTTTGTTCTGTTAAATGCTGAGGAGTCACACGCATTCTCTGGACAACTAGAGGTTCTGTCCCAAACTGGAAAAGGCCGCTGCTGATTTGGGATTTTCCTGTTTTCAGGCAGCCTGGAGTGAGATCCAGGTCTTGTCTTCTGCTGCAATAGCTCAGTCTTGAATGAATGCCATCCTACGAGCCCCTGTTTTCTGGACAAGATGGAAAACAGTGGCCCTGCAGATTCCTTTAGGGGTGCAGAACAAGTGGAGCTATGAGGTGAACCATAGGCTTCCTATTTTAAATCTGTTCTTAGAGAAAACAGAGATGATTCCCTGTGTGGAGGAACAACCAGCAAATTGACCCCTGCATGTGCTGACGCAGGGAGCCAGAAGCCCCATGTGCTCTGGGCTCTGGCCGAGAAAATGTAAACAAACTCCAGTTTTATGTCTGACCAAGGAGACATAAACCAAGCATGTATTGTAGCATTTTAAATATTTTGCCATTTTACAATCCATCAAGGCCTTTAATTGTATTTTGAGTGAGTTGTTCTATATGTAAATACCAGTTAATGTTGAAATTGTTTATAGCCAAATTGTCTGTTTATGCAAATTGTGTTCCAAGATCACAGAGCTTCTATTGTACAATAAACACGTCTGTTTTATTTAATGTTGGAAATGTTTCCTTTGGCTGCTGCAGCTCTTCAGCACTGCTAGTCCGGGGGCGAGTGCCAGCCTTCCCGTGGGGTAGAGATGTGATGGCTGCTCCAAGAGCTCCTGCTGTGGATGACTCCCTGAAGCTGGTCCTCTGGGATGGTGTTCGAGCTGCGTTTCTGCCTGCACAGTCCGTGGGCTGTGGTATCCTCCACAAACCTTGGGGAGCCCGATGGCTCCCTCTGCTTGGTCCAGGCTGGGGTGCAGACAGAGCCCCCACAGGTGCAGATGCTGCCATGTGAGGGGAGGGATTCCCTGCACTCTCTGGCATTCCTCAGTCTGGTTTCTGTTAATTGAGGTTTTGGTGAAGAAGATGGCCAGCATTAAAGCCCAAACTGCTCCTGCTGGGTGCGAAGTGCAGAGAAATCAGCATGCTGCTCCTGTCCGTGCTGCGCCCAGGCAGTAATCGAGATCACCACCCCGAGATAAATCTCTTCCTGCCATCGGCCAGAAGAGAGAAGCAGTTACTGGGGGCTTTGCCTCCAGGTTTATTATCGTGGGGAAACACATGCAAATCAATGGCTCACCCCGATACAAATCAGTCATGCAGGGGCGTTTGCAGGCTGCGATTCAGACACACGGTGTCTCTGATCCGCAGGCAAGGAGCGAGTTCAGTTGTGCCTTTGCAGTCGCATGCAGAGGCTCCCACTGAGCGCAGCCGTCTCTGAGCTGGCCTCTGTGCCCAGGCCATGCTCCTTTCCTCCTGGGTTTTTCAGTCTAATAGCACTGTTGATCTGGCCTTTGTGTTTGCTTAATGTCAGCATTCCTCGGGGAATGTTGCAGAGCACTAGCAGCTGCACAGCCTGAAGGTGGGCTCCCACATTATTTCTTCATTAATATTTGTTGTTCATAAATATAGATTCACTCCTATTTATCACAAGAACACCAATTACGAACCATAAATTCTAACTGTGGGGAATATTTCAGTCCAGTTTTATTAAAAAGGGATTTTTAAAAATGTTGCCGAGGCTTTTAGCTAGTTATGTGCTACTAAATATTTAAATCTGTATCTCTTGCGGCATGCTGAATTACAGCAAGGGGATATTTAATGTTCCCATTTCTCCAGCATAAATCTGTGAAAGATTGACTGGAAGAAAAATACAGTCATGAACAGCTGATGTACTTGCTGAATGCTCTCTCATGCCATGCACCCACTCACACGTCCCTGCCACTGGCAGCAATCCAACCTGGGGGAAGGTGATTGCCCCCACAGTCATTCTGGGGTCACTCTGCCGCACCGAGCTGGGCTGGGGGCTGCTGGGGCGGGGGACATGGCAGAACGCTCTCAGTTGCTGGCCATCCTGGCCTGGCACACAGCCGCTGCTGTCAGCGCCAGGAGCTATGAGCGCCGGGAGGCCTGTTACCCGCCAATTACACTGCGGGGTTATTGTTCGACCGTGTGCCTGGTTTACGATATGAAAAGCTTTCGACAGTTAAATGGTACTAATATTAACCTCTCCCTCGTGGGCTCTAACAGTCTCCACCATTAAAAGTGTGATTAACAAATTAATTCATCTGGAAGGGATTGGCATGTGGTATTAAACAATGGTATAATGATTTTTTTTTATGAAGGCTGAACCCCTGGCTGCATGAAGAGAGGAAGCCCCGTTGTTCCTGCATGATGGCTGTGGCAGCAGCTAAATGCAGTGGGAGGACTGAGCCCTGGTCTGGTGCTGGCTGCAAGTTCCCAGGGTGAGGAGGTGGCAGATCAGGACAGCGCTGAGGCTGGCGGGGCAGACAGGCTACCTGGGCCTGCCCAAGGCTGCGGGGTTTCTCATGGTCCTTGATGAGCCAAGGGCTTTCCCCGGCTGCAGGGGCACAAGCTGGTTGCCACTCGGCTTTGTGGCTCTATATGGTGCTTGTAAGAGTCAGAGAGGCTTGGAAAAATGGCTCTTGAGGAGGCTGCAGGGCAGTGATGTCATATCTGCTTTTGTCTGGGATGGACACCTGGATGCCCCGCGCACATCTCCTGTGGGCACGTGGATGGCAGGCGCTGTGGCATCCGATGCGGGGCCAGCCTGGAGTGAGACACTCCTGGCACTTCTCTAACCTGCTGGAAAACTCAGCCCACTAGACATGGCAATTCTATTCTGACAGATGTGGAAAAGCTTTAAAATACATACACCTGCTGGCAGGTGACTCTAAAAAGCTGTTATTTGCTTCTGAAAAGTAATCCAAGATTGCCCTCAAACAGCCTATTTGAGAATAAACAGGAGCTGGGGCTGGCAGTTCCCTCCCAGCATCCCCTTCTCCTGCTGCTCCTCTCCCCTCTTCTTTTGCTCTCATTTTCTGACTGTTCATAGTCTGTAGTGGGGCTCAGAAGCTGACCCACCATGAGGAGCAACCCTCGCTCCTGCCCCTGCCAACTCTGTCCCAGGCTTGTCCCCAGCTCTGGCTCTACAGTGTCCCAGTTATTGCCCCCATGGGGAGGATGATGCTGTGTGTGGCTGTGGAAAACAGGCACTGCCAAACCAAGCTTCCTGGTTGAGGAAAAGGATCAGACAACTCCTCTTCACCCCTGGAAACATACCTGGGGTGTGTCAAGCTGGGGGTGGCAGAGCCTCTGCACAGGGGCCATGCTGGCCAGTGCAGCAGGGCTGGGGCTGTGGCCGAGGGTGCTGGGGGTCACACTGTGTGCCTGGGAAGCACACACAGGCTGGCCTGGCAACGCTTCCTGGCTGCTTCCCATCTCCCATCCCGGCAGAGAGAGCAAGGGATGGAGGACACAGCCTCTGCACTGGGGCTGCTGTGCTCCAAGAGCTGATGCTGTTGGAGACAATAGAGGGCCAGAGGCTCTTCCAGCCTTGAAGGAGTCACTGTTCGAGTGCAGCAGAGCCATGTGCTGTGCCTCAATGCAGGCACCAAGAATATTCATATGGTGATTTATTCTGTTCTGTTTCTCCATTGATTTTAATTAAGTTCACTCTCTCCTGCCAAGCCTGGGGAACACAAGCAAAAATTGAAAATGCTGTAAGTCAGCTTGCTTTGCACTTGAGTCTTCCCAGCCTTCCAGAGAACAGAGGGAAGGGGGCCTGCACCACTACATGGGCATTTCCTGTGCTTTGCTGGTCCCCAAATAATAAACATAAAATTAAAATCCCGTTAGGAGAATCACAAAAGCTATTATAACTCAGCAGCTGATATTGACTGTGATCAAATCTTTTATGTGATTCACAGCATTCTGGGCTGCTCATGTTCACACCTTGATCATGTTAGCTCTGGCTTGATAGTTTTTTTCTCCCTCACTGAAACAAAGCAAAAAGAATGACAAAAAATCCAATCTAACCCTGCTGTATCAGTTTGTATCATACTTTTGCCATGAGCAGCAGTGTCCGGTGCTGTTGTGTGCCCTCTAAAAACAGGGTGGTCCTGGGAAGAGGTGCTCACTCTGGCGGTGGATGTGCCATCCCCGTCCTACCCAGCACTGGGGCTGCTGTCCTGGAATGCCCCATGAGGCCCCTGGCAAGCGTGTCATTGCCTCCATCATGTCCATCGCTTAGGGCACAGCGGTGATGGTGCTGCTGTCCAGGGGAGTGGCAAGGATGCTCTATAGTGCCCTTTCCATGGAGTCCTGGGCAGTGTTGTACTTCTGCAACCTACAACTTTTAAATAAACTTTGCATGTCTCTTGAATATTACAGGCAAGCAAAAGTAGTCTCCAAAAGTAACAATCCTTAAATCAGAAAATGGTTTAAAGAACCTCCATTATACAGTTCTCTATCTTCATGATATTTCTCAAAAGTTAAACTCATTCTTCATATTAGATAGGGTGATAAAAAGATAAGGGTACCTCTTATTCAACTCTAATTTTAATTAATATGGTCATCAAATTGGACATGAAGAATTAGGAAACCTCAGCAAAAATTCTGAAGGGATATAAACCAGGACAATTTACTGTTTGCCAACCTGTGCTCTCCTCTAGTCATCAGCAGTCATGGTGACTCCGTTTCTGATAGATGTCTGGAAATACCTGCAGAAATCTCTTCAGAAAGTTTAATGACCTTGGGTCATTCCCTTTTTGAAATACTTTAACTACTAGGGAATAAAAATGGCACAATTGTTACAATAACACTCCAGGTCATATCCATCTCCCTTTGGCTAAAGGTCTGGATGCCCTGAAAGCGGCCCCTCTCCAGCAGGAGGTGAGCCCAGCTGGTTGACCCTGCTGTGCTCCTTGCCCAGGTGGCACCTGGTGAAAAGGCAGGGAGGATGTTGTGTGCCCTGGATCTGGCCACTGGCTGGTGGGTGTGGACTGCCCTGAGGGGACAGAAACTCACCACACTCCATGTTCTCACCACTGAACCCACTGGCTGTTTCAACAGAGCAGGAATTTAACTGTTCCAAAGACAGGGTTAAATACGCAAAGGAAGAGTGCCATGGGCAGGATGACAGGTGATAGGGTACATGGCAAGGGGCTGTCCTTCCCTGCCTGTCACCCATGGGCTGGGACACCCAGGTTCAGCACTGCAGGAATTAGGCAAAACTGCTCAAGAAAAACTGCCTGGGGCAGAGATCGGGAACACCAGAGGAAGAACACTCAGAAGAGCTGTGGGGTACTGCAGACAGCCCTGGCTGGCCTTAGCCCAGTGAGGTGGCCCCAGGCTACCTGGGACAGCAGATGCAGGCAAAGAGGAGGGTCTGGGAGACAGCCAGATCCCTGCCATGTGTGAGCATGGCACTGGAGAGAGGGAAGCTGGGAGGGAGGCTGGAGACTGCTTCCACTTCCTCCTGGATGTGACTTCCCCGAGTGCAGGCTATGTGGCTTGGCACAGAGAACAGGGACGAGGCACGAGAATGAGGGGCATCATCAGGCCTGTCTGGCACTGCTGGTGGGCACAGTCTGAGTTGGCTCAAGGCAGAGGAGGGGGGCACAGTGAGACAGTGCTGATAGCCCCAGCCAGGAGTTTTGGTGGGGACCCTAGGTTTGGTGGAGACACACTGGTGACAACAGGGCAGGTGGCACATGCCCCACTTAAGTGAGAGTGTCCTGTGTGGCTCTGTCTTATTAGACAAAATATCAACTTGGGCATAAATGTCATCTGGTTCTGAGCTGGTGTTACACAAACAAGCTTCTGAGTGACAGAAAGTCTCCATTAAACACATTTCTGGAGTCCTCTGGCTGGATCTTGTACAATGTTCACAGTAAGTATTGCAGTTTGGGGCTCAGCCTTTGGATTAACAGATGAAAATCAATTAATTAATCCTTTCCTAACTGCAGCCTTGTATCACGCATCAGTTACATTATTTTAACAGAGTATAATGACACAGCCTTAAATAAGTCACTCCTGACGGGAGGGAGGTGATCTGGCTCCTCCCAGCTGTGGATTCTGCCCACAGAGCAGAATGAAGTGGCCCGAGAAGCAGGGCATCCCTGGACCATGACAATCCAACCAAACTCTGAGTGCTTTTGGGAAGAACTGGCTGCTCTGCATGGTGCTTGACACCTTGCTGGCCACAGGCCCAGCGATGGCACCCACCACAGCGGGGCACAGTGCCCACAACAGTGCCTGCAGCACTGAGCTCACCCTGCCATCATGGCAAACTGTTATTTATGCTTTCAGACCCTGCTAACTCACAGATAATTAATGTCAGGAAGCTGCCATGGTGCCGTGGCTAATAGCTCAGCAAAAGGAGACGCATTGGTCAATTAGCAGCTATTTGATCTGACAGTAACAGCAAAGGGCAGATCTGGCTGCCAGCCCCTCCATCCCCCTCCCTCCCTCTCCTCCCGCTTGTGTCAGAGCTCCAGGGGGGCAGACATGGACACCATCGGAGGATGGAGGGACCCATAGACACATCCTTTGCCCTGTGCTTGCTGCAGCTTCATCAAGGCTGGCGTGGGCACCAAATGCCTGGCTGGATGTGGAGGTATGCACTGGCATCCTAACCATCGCCTCGCCATCCAGACATGGGGACAGGGTGGAACATCAGAGAATCCACTGCAGTGACAGACCCCCTTTCCTGGGAGATAAGCTGTTTTCCTCTGGAGAAGCCCACGTTATGAATTTTGCAATATTGTTGAAGTATTAAATTAGAAAGAGACCTCAGAGCAACAGAGAAGTAATATCTGCATATGTGAGGCCTCCAACTCTAGGCACAGCAATATTAGAGGATTTGTGAAGTTTAACACTATTCTTTCATCTCGGGGCTGAGGCCATAAAATGAGACACCAGGATTCACCTGAAAATAAAAACATACAGAAGATGAGGCTAGTTCTGTTCTAACCCCTCTGAGGGGATTGTCAGTGACCCAACCTGCCTTTTGCTGCCACAGCTGTGACACTTTTCCCAGCACAGCATCCATCAGCTCTTTGTGCAGTGGAGCTGGGGAGGTGTCCATTTGTTTACAGCACCTGTGCTGTTATCAGTGGGGCGCTGGGGATCCAGCTCCCTGTACTGGGCCAGCTGTGAGCAGAGCAGAACTCTGAGACCACCCAGGGGCTTCTCTCTCTGCCGGCCCCTCTGTCCTGGGCAACAGTGGGTGCCTCCAGGGCTGTGCTACTTTCCTCTGCCACTCTCTGAGGGACGCTGGTGTCAGGAGCTGGGATTAGCTTTGCTTTCCTTTAGCAAGAGACATGGATTATACTCAGTCTCCTTCAGAAAAGTGATGCTTTATTGCTCAGTCTTGTCCAATGAGGGCTATTCCTAGAATAACATTTAATTAAGTGCCCTGGCTCTCTGTGAGGCACCACTGATCTGCACAGGTGCACTTATCTTCATCAGCTCTTTTAAAACCAGCTGCAACTGAAATTAGAATAAACTGTAAAATGTATAGGCTGTTCCTTTCCTTTGTAATTAGCACGGTAAGTGTGTGAGGAGAGGCCTCAGGCCAGGGGAAGGAGCCATTGTCTTGTTTACTAGTACCTGTCTTGCTCTGCAGCCTGGTCCAGCATCATCCCCCCCTAGATGGAGCTCTGCAAAAACATTTGAAAACCAGGAAACGGAACTCTCCGGTTGCCCTGCAGTCCCCGTGGACTGCTCATTAGGAAAATCTTGGGTTTGATCTTTGTGCTGGGGTGGACAGGAGCCAATCCCATGGTCTGCAGGCAGGAGTGGGATGGGGCACCCTCGGTGGGGTGAGAGCAGGTGGGTGGTCCAGAATGACCACCCCATGAGTGATGGCTGAGCAGCTTCAGCAAAGAGAATCTGGCACTGGCACTGGCAATGGCCGGGCTGCGCTGTACTCTGTCAGCAGAGCAGCCCTGTGGCCAGTGCCTCTCCCTCGGCTCTGGCCCTGGGGGTCTCTGGGCCATTCCTTAGTTCCAGGGCTGTTTCCTGAAAGCCCCAGTGCTGCCTTCTCCCTCCTCTGGGCCTGCAGAAGGAGCAGGAGAATCAGAATTTGCTTTATACAGGGAGACCTTCTTGGCACCAGAGCCCCCCACTCTGTGAGTGCCCCCTGGCACACCAGGCTCTGGCATCAGATGGCTTTACTCCCATGGGATAATGGGATGACGGCATCAGAAGAACATTTGTCTGCTGGGAGTGGTGTTGCCTTTGTGCCTGAGCAGTTTCGACCTCACTGTGCTCTGATCATCCCTCCTGCCCTCAGCTCACAGCTTTGCCAGCCCCTTACCTTCACCAGGGCTCTGCGGAGGCTCAGTCTGTAACTCTGGCTAACGGATAGTTGAGCACGAGATGGAATTTGAGCTCAGGTACAAAATCTGCCATTTTTCAGGTCCCAGGCTAGAGAAGATGACTGCTTATCCAACCTGACCTATTGCCAAAGACGTGCCAAAGCAGGAGGGATGAGAGGAAGCAGCTGCCCAGAAGGATCTACAGCAAAAGAGCTAGAAGGGAAAGCTAAAATATCCAGGGCACCCAGGATATTTGAAAGCCCAGCTGGGGCAAGAGGCAGTCAATTGAGCGAAGTGCTGGGGATGTCCATCCTGATGATCTTTCTGTTATCAGCCAGAAAATTTTAGACTGTAAAGTAGCAAAAATTTGTAAATGACTGAAAAGTCTGCCTGTGTCATTACATGAAAGGGAGAAGAAGAGAGATCAAACCCACAGCAACAGCACAGTTGATAAGCCAGTGGAGGAATGAAGGAGAGAAGCCAGAGGGGCAGGAACACAGGTGGAGGCACAGGACTGAGGCAAAGGAAAGCATGTGATGTCGCCATGGTCACTGCTGGCTCTGTCGACAGACGCTGCTGAAGGCCTGGACAGTGTTGCAGACAGTTTGGCATTAATGCATCCAGACAGGGGAGGCTGAGGACAGGGCTGGAAGCAGGAATGATGCTGTGGGAGGGAGTGGTGTGCCCCAGATTCTTTCCAGGGCTCCCCAGTACTGGTTTTCCCTGGAAATTAGGAGCAGTAAGAGAACATTGACCACAACAGAGAAGGTGCTCTGCGGTGCAGGAGAAGGAAAAGCTCAGTTCTTCTTAAGCCAGTTTGGAGGTAGATTAAAGAAGTTGTGCCTTTTTCTTTTGTTGCCTCTTGAAACATTTTGACTAACCACTCTGGAGATGACTGATATGAATCTCCATCCGGCAGAGCTGCATGAACCTTCCTTGGCATCACTTACACCGCACAAGGACTGGTGCAACCAGTTTCTGTTTTTATGAGTATTGCACTGAGGCTGGTGCAGATTTTCCCGCTGAAGTACTGTGTCCCAGGAGATGGCCAGTGTCTGATCCAGAGTGCTTGTAACAGCAGGGAGCTGCCTTCCAGGTGTGTGGTGTGGCACATGTTGCTGTGCTGCCTCATGACCCAAGATGCTGGCCGGTCTTCGCACCTTATCCATGGCCTGTGCCAGTGTGATTACTCCTTTGGTTTCACAGCACTAAATTAATTCACAAATTTTATATACATAAAAAAGACATACTGTCATAAAGTCAGCTAGCTGAGTATTCCCTGATGAGAATGAAATGCTGCTGTGCCTCAGAAGTGCTGGTTCTGGATAATTTCTCTATTAAATATTTGGTGAAGTCTGACTGAAGCCCTGGTGTCCTCACTGCTCAGTCCTTTCCACATCTTGGATGTCATCCTGTTCCTGCACTTATGAAGGCAAAGCATCCCATGCAGGCAGGTTCTCACTGTCCACTGGGATCTGGGCTGCAAGTGTGTAGGGCAGAGTTCCCATCAGCACCCTTGTGCCCTTGGGGTCCGTCCTGTGATGATGCTGCTCAGAGAGAGCATGTATCTCCTGCACGTGGGTGCGGGGACCCTGAGTGTTTATGAATCCAGGGAATTTGTGGTGAATTCTGCTGCCTTGACAGATAATCAGGAAGATGTTGGATCAGCTGCTGACCCTGGGGAAGTGGCAGGGCTCGGTACAGTGCTCAGAGACTCCCCAGAGGGCTGGAGTTAATGCGTTTGACTTGTACAGCAGGAGCAAAATGTTTCACTGCCTCAGAGCATCGCTGCGGGAGCAAGGGCCAGGGAGCTGTGTCTGTCCTGTTTAACAGGCAGGAGCAGGAACGTGACTGTCACTCCAGACAGCTGCTCCTGCTGCTGCTGTGTCTTGCAGCACTCGACTGGTCCCTGCCCTGCTGTCCTTGCCATGAGCTCCCAGTGCTGCAGGTCAGTCTGGTCTTCCTGACTCGGGTGCTCTGCTCTGAACGGGGCATGTAGTGTGCTTACCCCGACCGTTCCCATTGCAGCTCAGCACAGGCTCTTCTTCAGCCTGAGCTGACATCAGAGATTGTGCACAGTCCACACACCCACAACCCCCTCCCAGCACTCCCTCGTGGAATTTTGATGGGCACATAACATAGTTCAAGGCATATTACACTCCTGGAAAGAAGGAAGCTTTGGAAGATCCCCCCAAACCAAATTCCAGCTGCAGAACAGTTAGCTCTTGTCAGCATTAGTGTCACTGAGCAGCCGCTGGCAAGGACAGACGGGACAGGGTTTGCAAGTTCAGATCTTGGCCTTTTTGGGGCACCTTGGCTGTGGTGCCAGGAGGAGGAGGAATGTTATAGCTGAGCCTGGAACATTTTGCAGCGGCATTTCTCTTAGCAGGTTTATGATCTTTTCTGCCTTAGCTGGGAAGCCAGCAGGACTGAATAAATCTCCAGGCCAACAAAAGCCCAGGATGTTTTCACACTTGCCAGGATTTTATTAATTTACAAATACATTATTGCATTTCTTCCTTCCTAACAGCAGCTTCCACTTAGATGGGAAGTCCTTTAGCGTTTTTGGGTCGCCAAGCCAGTAAAACTGTGCAAAGGGTCACCTGCCAAATATTTGTGCCATTAATGCTGGTAACCTGCAAATGTGAAAAGGTGAATTTGGTGATTTCATTTGTCATGTATTGCAGTTCTTTGCAGAAAGAAGAGACTGCCTGCCATTCCCACGCCATGGGAGGCCCTGGCTCTGGGAGCAGAGCTGACTGTGTCACCTGGCTGGTGGGACATGAGGCTCATGCACAGCCTGCAAGTTCCACTAGCACTTGGTGCAAACACAGGCTTTTCCTCCATCACATTTTCTTTAAGTTCTTGGTATTCCTGGCCTAAACACATACTGGCACCTCCTTTGAAAGGACCCAGTTGACCTGAAAAAGCTGATCTATTACTATGATACTTCTCACTGCTTCTGGAGTGAAATACCTCTATTTTTATCTATGTTTTGGGACCTGCCAACCCCTCCCATAACAACAGTTGAATGAGCTGCAGAGACCAAAGCAGCAGGGCAGGGTGTTTTTGGCTGGCAGATGGTGTGGGGGATGCTGGCAGGATTGCAGCTGTGGCCTGGGCAGCTGCTTCTGCCTCAAGGAAGGGAGAAGGGCCAGGATCTGAGCTGTACCTCAGTGACGGACAGCACGTGAAGCAGTGCCTGCAGGAACCTGTGGTGACAGTGGCTCCATCTGACTCAGCAGAAGCTTCACCACTCACATTTTCATACCCACCTTGGCATGTTGCTGTGCCCTGCACCGGCAATGGTCCAGGCATGCCCTTCACTGGCAGCTTTATGCAACCCCTCAACTGAGCTGCTTTCTATTGCCCACTGAGTCAAGGTGGGCATCAAATTGAGCTTGTGTCTGTGTTACCACTTGGGGCCCCTCTGTCGTGACAGGTGTCTCTTCTCTGCAGCCCAAATGCCCCTTGGCCAAGGGTGCTGTGCCAGCTGCAGCTTTCTCTGCACATCTATGGGAAAACATGGGGCAGCAGGTGCAGCTCGACAGCCCTCTTTGCAGAATTGAGGGGCCAAGTGCAGTTTTTCAGCTATTTTCTGTCCCTTAAGAGCTGCAGTTCCAGCTGGATCTTTTTTGTCTTTGTGAGACGGACTGTGAAGGAGGAAGACACATGGCCGCAAGCTGGCACCTGTCCTGTAGAACCCCTTCTCCTTGGAGACAGGCTGACGAGGCAGATCCCACCCTGGGAATGCTGTGGGAAGCTGGGACGTGGGATCTGGTCCAGCAGTGGAGTGTGGCCACTTCCCACAGCCCATTTGTCCCTCTCAAGTCTCCTGAAGCTGGTGGGTTTGTATGGCAGGCAGGTAACAAAAACTGGGAAATATCTTCAAGGGATTAAAAAATTTAAACAGGTTAATTATTTCCAAAAAGAAAAAAGAAGAATTAAAATGGCTTCTGTGGGTACATTTAAAATACAATGAATTTATCAGAGCATTTTGTTCAACAATGAGAAATTATGAGGCTTGAGACTCTCCAAAATTTTATCTGCTGCGGAAAATGTTTAAATTTTTTCTTTTCCTTCCTGTGACTGGTGCTGGAGGAGCAGTGCCACCAGCCAGCCCCAGGCCTGTACACATTGCTCTGTGGCTCGGGAGCGGGGCCAGGGGCTGGCAGAGGTATGGGGCCTGATTCAGATGTGGGTGCTCCTGGGCAGGGTCCACCTGGGAATCGGCTCTACAGGCCCCACATGTCCTGTGAGAGCTCCAGAGACAGGCGACCTCCACCCATCTGTGTGCCACTGAGGACCTCCTGTCCCAGTGCCCTGGGGCTGGGTTTGAGGTGGGGAACCGGGGCAGAAGGTCAGGGAGGAGGGAGCTGTTCCCAGGGTGGCGGGTGACTTTGAGCAGGCTGAGTGCCAACACCAGAGCCCAGCCCCTAGGGAACATGGCAAAGTTGGAAATGAAAGAGAAACAGCTGGAGTTCATTGTCCACCCCATGAAAAACTCTGTGTCCCTCCCATACAGGAAGGGGTACATGAGTTGCTCTGAAGAATCCTTCATCGTCTCTGGAAATGTGCCTGATTTTACAGAAAAAAAGAAGAAAATGAATTGAAAATAAATGGCATTATTAGCAGAGAGGGAGTCCCTAATTAACCAGATATAGTCCATTACTGTAGCCTTCAATTCATTAAATTGCGTAATTACATAAAAACACTGTTGATGTGCTATTCAGTATATCTAGTATTGTCTTCCTAATAATTAGCTCCATAATTGTCACTTTGACAGGGTAATTAAAAATGTTTAAAGATGTTGTGTCAGCCTGTTCTCCTTTGCTGAGCTCAGTTGGATGTCTCTGGAAGATGATTTTCTACCCGACTCAACCATGGTTTTGTTTTTGATTTATGCCAGTGTGTTACAGGAATGACCAGGCTCATGGATTACTTTGATGTTCCTGTTAGGCTGATTTTGAAGAGTAGGAGAAAAATAACTTCAGATGTCATTTTCATTTACTTTTAGGAAATCTGTGATCCCATCCCCTGGTTCATGCTACTGGTGATGTGACTTTCAGTTTTATGGGCAGAGTGTTGTGAAATCTGTAGCCCTAAATCTCAGTTCTGTTTGCTGTGTAAAACCTTTCATCCAACATCCATTTTTTATGAAGGGATGGAAAAACGCAGGAAATCAAGGCTGTAGCTCTGAGTTGCGTGGCTGGGTGTGGGACAGGCAGCTTTGCCAGCACGGGTGGCTGGGAGCTGGGCAGTGCCCGGCTGTGACAAGGCTCCAGCTGTGCTGGGCCAGGGCACTGGTGTGACATGACCGTGGTGAAATGCCGCAGAGAAGCACAGGACCGGTGGCTCAGTGTGCCACTAGAGGAGAGTGGCAGGTGACAGGATGGCCTGGGCAGGGTGGTGGGGAGCAGGACAGGAGCCTGGAACTGATAAACTCGCTGTGGAGACGGCCCAGGATTGGTGCAAATGAGCCTGGTGCTGGGAATGTGCTGTACTGGACGTGGTTTCTCGAGTCTTTTATGGCAGTCGCTCTGGGTTCTGTGTTTAAGGGCAGTGATTGCCACTTTGGATGGCCAAAACCCTGACTGGTTTTCCTTTTCAACAAAATAAACTGTAATAGTCATTGCTGAGAAGTGATAAATTAATCTATCCTCACACCCAGGAGCTTTGCCAGCTGGATTTTGGCTGGATGAGGGTCTGTTTGTGAAAGCTTTTAAGGATTTTTGAAAATAACATGTTTTGAATCATTAAATGAATGAAGTGATTTGATCTTCTGGAAGAAACAGTAATCACATGGAAGTGAAGTTTGAACTTCTTTATTGGCAACAAAAATCTCGACACTTCTCTTTCGTATTTTTACATTTGTATTTGTATTTATTTTTGTTATTAGGCTGCCTCTTGCATCATATATTCTGTTCCCAGCAGGCTCTGGAGACCATACACATACCCCAGTACCTACAGCACTTGGTGGAGGGAGTCCCCTCACAGCTGTGCATGTGTCTCCATGTCCAGATGGCCCCACTCCACCACCCTCCAGCCATAGTTTGGATTCAGTGTTCATAATTGCTTCACTAACTGAGAAACTTTACAATCTGCTGCAGGCCATTATATGCAAACCCATGCCCAAATAATTGACACCGTGCCATCTAAATTGCAGAAGTACTTGAGCGATTTGTAATCTTACAGAAAAGGTTTGTATTCAAAGTATTTCAGACCTACATGAAAATATAATTGACAGTGAGATAACAAGGTGTAATTTTGTAGTGGCTCTGTCCGTAGGTGATCACACTCCCATCCCTGCGCTCTGGATGTTCTGCAGCTGGCTGGAGTCCCTGACGCGCTGTCTGGAGCTGAACTGATGCCATTGACTCCTCTGATCTTCCTCAGCTGCCAGCCCCATCTTGCCCCTCGGACGTTTGCCATGAGGCTGGCAGTGTCCAGCGCTGGGGCGGGAGAAGGGGGCTCCCCTGGAGCTGTGCAGCCCCAGCGCTGCAGGTCCTGTCCGTGCCAGCACCAGCACGGCTGGCAGTGGCTCTGGGTGCTGGGGAAGAGCACTGGTGCCACGCTCTCCACCAGGGCCGTGGCAGCTGCTCCATGCGGGAGCGGTGCCAGCACGGGAGGCGCCGGCAGCGCTGCTGTGCAGATGCCCGGTTTCAGAATGCCTTGTTTATAATGAGCGATGCATGTGGAATGAATCCTTTGGACAGGAAGGCAGGGAATGCGACATAAAATCTTCCAAAGGTTTCTAGAGAACCAGCAAGATCTCCTGTAGGATGATAGATCTCTCTTTAAGTCATAGGAGGAAAGGCTCCTACAAAGAGTAATAAATTCATAAATTTCTCTAGTCACCAGGGTTATTTCCAACAAAAGAATTTATTGCCTGGCATACATTTCTCTGCTCACAATAATGAGATCTGGGCTCCAACACGTGACATTTATGACTGGCATTATTAAAAAAAAAAGGAAAAGACATACAGTCTTCGAGGAAAATATGTGGAACAAATCTGCAGTTCACATGTACAGTATATTCATACTCCAAACACTGCAGGCTGAGCTGGGTTTCAGCCAGGGCACCAGCAATACTTTTGTGGATGTTTTCCTGGGAAAATGCGCTGCAGTGGGACAGCTGACCCTGGCCAGTCTCCAGTCTGCTGCAACCCCCGCCACCACCTGAGGTTTTGAAGCTGTCCTGGGCTCAGCCATGCCACCAGCCAATGTGCAGACTGTATATGGGGATGCTCAGTCCCCTGTGCCAGGTGCCTGTCTTGGAGCTGGACACGGGACTCGCGTCCTTCCTTCAGAGTGATGCAGCCACCAGAGACCAGGAGAAGATCCAGCAGTTGTCCCCTTGCTCCAGCATTGCTGTTCTTGTCACTGCAGCCTGGCACTGCCCCAAGGCGTGGACTCCCAGAGCCTCTGTGGAAGGATAGGTCAGGCTGGCAGCTCAATGTGGACAGGCACAGGGCATCCCTGGCATCTTCCAGGCCAGCGGAATGGCTGACCTGCCAGGTAAGGCTTTAAATCTCTGACATGCTGAGGCCGTGGCCCATCGCATGCCTGGCACTGCAGGAGAAGCCCATCTGTGCTTTGTGCTCCAGAGCTCCCCATACATCTCCCTGCCACCACAAGAAAGGACACTTGGAACTGCTCTTTGCCTAATGGGGCAGTTTGGATGTTACAGCCCAAATTTAAAGAGCTTGTTAATTACTATGCCGAGAGGCAGGCTCTGTCATAAATGAGGCAGCACCATCTCCCCCTTTCTGCAATCCTCTGTCCTGACAGGGTGGAATCCACGATCCTGCCTCCTGCTGCTCCTGTCCTCCCTGCCCCAGCAGCACTCAGGGCTGAGCATGGCCCCACGCTCACACTGCTTGTGCTTCCAGAGCTTGAGTTGCACCTTGCTTGTGCCAGTGCCCTTCAGTCCTCCCACCTGGCATTTGCTTCCTGCTGGAAAACACCTCTGCCTGCCCCATGGGGCAGCGGGACAGGCACCTGCCCTGCTGAGCTGAGGGGCTGCCCCACAGCGCTCGGGACCACGCCAGCTCCTGTGCCCGTCAGGGCTGCAGCAGGGCTTGGCCTGCTGGTGCTGATGTGTTTTCCTGGCTCCATCTCATCTGGGACTCAAGTGCAGCTCATTTCCTGTGGGAATTGGTGCTTGCCAGCAGGGTACACATATCCCATCACTTGTGCAGGAGCATGGTACCCGTGCTACTTCTCCTGTGCTCAGCAAACCCAGTGCTAGCATGGCTGGGGAGCAGGGGGTGTAACTGCAGCCTGCCATGAAGCTGGAATCCCCCTCCTGCCCTCATTGTGCCTGTTCCTGAGGTTTCCCAGTTTTGCAGGAAAGGCAGTGGCAAAGGATGGGCATGCCTGTCTGCACGATGGTCACTTTTACGTTAGATTTGTAGGAAGAAAGCAAAGGCATTACTGCGCAGCAGGGTTGGTTCTGCAGCTCCAACCTGGGGTAGTGTTTACCCAATAAAACAGACAAAAACAGTATCTGCAGCAGCAGTGAGCACAGCGGCAGCGGCAGCTGCAGGGCCTGGCCGGATTATGCAGGCATGTCTGCTGGAGGAGGAACTCAGCCTACCTTTGTGCCTTGTAATGAAACTTTACACTTGCTCAGTGCATTTTAATTAACTCTCTGTGCCCCTCCTGCCTGTGGGAGGCATCCAAACGCTCTGCGTGGTGCTGGCAAGCTTGCGGCTTTCTGCAGCCTCTGTAGTGAATGCTTCCAGAACTGCCAGAGAAAACCATAATCCTCAGCCTCTTGCTGCCACATGCCCGGTGCCGGGAAGACACCTGCCCAGAGAGCATCCCAGTCTGACTGATGGCTGCAGGGGATGTGCCCTCTGGGAGCTGGATGCCAGCCAGGCACAGGAAAGGTTGTGCAGGGAAAACTCGGGTTATGAGAGAAGACCAAGGTGTGACCCCACTCTGACCAGATGGAAGATGGAACTTCTAATTTGGGGCTGGGGGTGATGAACAGAGGCTGTTAAAGCATGCAGCTACCCTGAGGTGTGACATGGGCTATGTATGCAGAGGATGTGACCCTCCTTGATCCCGTGTGTGCATGCAGAGAGGCCCATACCGTGGGACACTCCAGAAACTGTCTGCAAATGTGATTTTCTGTGTGCTTGCTGTGTTAATCCTTTATGTACCGCGGTTGTGTGGACCTCAGTAATGCCAGGGAAAAAACCTAGGAATTATACAGCAAACTTCTTTGCAGGATAATTGCATCTAATAGGATAGGATTTATAAAATGCAGTGATGGAATTTGGTGTGATGACACCTCTCCAAGAACACTGTGACTAGTGGAGGTAATACCTCCCCAGGGAGCACTGCATGCTCTGCTTGCCCTCCAAAGGGATACGTTCTGGGAGTTAATCCTCTGATGGGAAGGCTGTCAATTATTGATACTTCATATATAGCTTTCCTACAAAGCGGGAAGTTTTCTTGAAGCCTTTAGATTAGCAGAATGATTGAATAATTGATATTACACTATTTATATGATTTTGAAAAATTCACAGTGCAGGTTGTCTGGGGAGGAGCCCAATTAAGGTGCAATTCAGCCAACCCACCACCCTCCTTGTTCTCCACCCCCTCAATCTGGGAAGCAGCAGGTACAGAGGGAACACACAGCATTTGCATTGCAGAAAGAGTGAACAGAATGGCAACACTTCGTTTGCATTTTTACTGAGCAGAATAGAGGTAGGGAGAAAAATAAGGTAAACACCCCGGACAACCCAGACCACAGCATGAGGTGTTTCGTACATGGGGTAGGTGTCTCAGAGCCCACTTGCAGACTGCCAAGGAGACGCCATCCTCCTGCAGGTGGTGGGATGCTGGGCAGGTGGTGGGATGCTGCACTCTGGACCAGGCTGTGCACATGAGGTGAGGATGGGATCACCCCTGAACTGCACTGACACTGGACAAGAGCACACCCTGAGAGCTGTGTCTCTGTGCCCACTCTGGAAAGAGGTCTGTGGCACTGGTGCTGGACATGGCAACACTCTGCAAGCTGAGGGAGCCCAGGGGTCAGCTGGCAGCCACTGGGCTGTCCGATACTGGCAGTGCACATCACCGTTCTGCCTTTTCCTACTTCTGACCCTGGTATTTATTGCTTGATCCTTTAATTCAGCTCAGCAAACAAGCTAAGTCTGGTTTCCTCTTCATTATTCCTCATGGCATGCATGGTGTCCCTGTGAGCACCAGTGCTGAAGGCAGTATTGCTTGGGGTGGGGGCACTCACGCAGCACCTGCCTGTCAGCACCACTGCAAGGCAGGGACTGAGGCACAAGGGCTTTGTCAAGGTGTCAGGGCTCCTCTGGCACATGTTGTCAAAAGCCACATGTGCCAAAGGAAATCTGCTTTGCAGGACCATGCTGGATCCCTGCAAAAGCCTTGTGGGTGGGCAGTGTGGCCCTTTCCAGTGGATTCCTGTTCCCAAGGTATTGGGGCAGACCCTGACAATGCTGACAGGGATGCTTACTCCAAGGGCAGAGAGGCTGGAGCTGCCTGGTGTCTGCAGAGTCCTTCTGCCAGAGCCTGGACAGGCGCTGCCAGGACAGAACAGATGGGATGCTCCAGGGTGACCCACAGAGCATCCTGGGACACAGCCCAGGAGGCATCGGCCTTCCCAGTCCCCGGAGCCCCCCTAGCCCCAGGCACAGCTGTGGCGCCTTTGAAGAGGGGAGCCCGGAGCATGTTACTATAGTTACTGCAGTCTGAGGGTAACAAGCAGAGATATTTAAAAATTGATTGTTCCAGCAACAGCTCATCCATGATTGGCAACATCAGGCACATGATGTCAGCTTGCTGCACTGGGCTGCAGCCTCTGATATCCCTGCCTGGGAACTGCTGATGCACACGGAGTGCCTGCTCCTTGGAGACCTGCACAGTGCTCTGTCAGTGGCTGTGAGCAGGGGGAGGCTGGAGGTGGTGGTGGGGCTGGGCTGGTGGGAGAGCTGTGCCATGGCCCTGAGCCTGGTGCAGGGACTGTGACTGCTGCCAGTGTGTGTGTGAGGAAAAGGCTTTTTATCCTCCCTGAATACATCACCAGTACTGACTATGAATGGAAACTCCAGCAGCTCTCAGGGCTTTACAAGGCAGCTGCCTCCTGCAGATGTGGCCTCGTGTCCACCATCACCCACCACCTGTCATCCGTCACCCCTCACAGGCACCTGCATCTGCCCTGAGCACTCCCGGGCTTCACCTGGCTCCTGCCCACCCTGCAGGCTTCATTAAGGACAGGTAATGCCACTGCTGTCCTCATCACTGGCCTCCTGTGCTCCCACACCCCCGTAGGAGCAGGGGTTTATGAGGTCTTGTGGGCTTCAGGGGTTTCTTTCCTTTACTTCCTTCCATAAGAAGATGCAAGAGGAGCGCAGAGAAATGGAGTTGGTGCTTAGTGCACATTGAGAAGAGATGAATGCAGGAGGACTATGCTGTTGGAGCCGGGAGAAGCCACAGAAGCTCCCAGCAGCAGGGGTGGACCAGCACCGCTTCTCTCTGATGCGTGACTCACGCAGAGCCTGAAGAAGATAAATGTTTCAATCGTTTGTGTTTTATGTGTGAGGGGGTTAATTGCACTGATGGTAAAGACGGGTATTGGCATGACAATTTGATTAGAAAGGAACTTTGGTTCTCAAAGAGATGTAGCCAGGGGCAGAGGTTCTCTCTGAAGCAGCAGTTTTTACCCCGAAGGCTGCATTGCCTGTTGTGAGAGGACTGGGGAGAGCTTTGGTATGATTTCATGCACCAGTTGGTCTGTCTTCATCTGAGTTGCTGCCTGTGCTTATAAATCCCTGGCTCTGAGCAGGGGTGATAAGATCTCAAGGCATTCCTGTCTGTGCAGTAAGAAGTTTGAAAAGATACACTAACAAAGTTATTTAAGTGTGTATCAATGCCAGGAGCTTGCCTAATACACAAGAAGATTTAGAGTTTCTCCTTTATGAGAGTCCATTTCAACTCTTTGTTGTGGCTGAGACCTGCTGGGAAAGTTAACTGAAAAGTTTCATTGGAAAACCTCTAGCCAGAAAGCTATTGGAAGGGACTGGGAGGCAAAGATTCCTGAGCTCCGCTCAAAGAAGACTCTGAGACTTTGCTTCAGATGGCATTCCTTGTTGATTTTATTTTTCCTTCGGCAATTTTTTTTTAAGGGGAGAAATCAAAGTGCTAACAATGACTTCCTCAATAAGCCCAGACCCACGTGGAGAATTGAGGTCTCATTGACCTGGGTGCCCAGGAGGGCTTTCCCCATCCGTCCAGGGCTGACTGTTGGGGTACTGCACTCAAAGGTTGTTATCCGTGTTTGTCGTGGTCATGGCAGGCTCCCCCAGCTGTCAGTTTAAGTTATGGCTGCTTAAAATGGATTCTATAGAGTCTTATTTGCATGGCAGAAATATTTGAATACATCAACATGCTTTGAATGACTAAGATTTAAACCACACAGTGTGCAGGTTCAGTGCATAAAAACAAGGAGGGATGAGGCAGTGTTGTTGTCACTCAGCTCTTTCAGTCGTGCTGAGCAGTGCAGAGCCTTGGGGACTCCTGGATGGGAGCTTCCCACACATAGTCCTGCTGCCTCAGGCCCATCCTGGGATGGCTGACACAGTGGGCGAGTGTCTGCAGACCTGGTGCTTCCAAGGGACCAGTCCAGCACCTTCCCCTTGTCTCTGCCAGTTGCCAACATCTCTTTTGATAGTCCTTTTATACATCTTTGTCAGTATTTGTACATGCTGCCTTTTCACTCACCTTGGTTTGTGAAAGCCTTTCGGGCAGAGGCTCAGTACCGGCCTGTGGCACTGTCCTCTGAACCTGTGCACCCTGTGCATGCTCCTCTAGCTCTGGCAAGAGTAGAGGCAGGGAGACTTATGGGGCCCTTAAACACATTTCTGTTACTCTAGATCCTTATTTAGCTCTTTGTGCATTTTCCTGCCCTGTAGGTAAATGCAGACATCTAGGTCAGCAGGGCTATCCTGCTCCAGCCCCTGTGTAGCATCTGCTTTATTCCTACTTGGTAAAATCTTCCTCTCCTTGTCTCTCCTACGTGCAGCTCTTCATCCTGAACAGCTCATGCACTTTTTGGTTCTGGCAATGCTTCACACCTGCTCCATGTTCTGGCTCTGCCCGGGTTTCACGAGTAGTGACTCCTGTGATGTGTTCAATGTTTGAACCTTGGAAGCACAGCTGCTCCAGGGGATAAATCAACCTCATAGCAAAGTCAAGGGACAGGGTGATTCTTCTCTGACCAACTCTCCTGCTGTGCTAGAGCAGTTAATTGTGTTGGCTGCATCTGGGTGCCATGGTCCTGGCCTCGCTCTGCAGAGCAGGAACGCAGCTCAAGTCCCGCTGTGCTGATGGGGCACATTCCTTCTCCACTTGAGCTGCTGACTTTTAGCATGGGCCTGTCTAGAGACAGATCAGCAAGGATTGCTCTACATTGACGAATACAAAGTATGGTGCCCTCTGTAAATGGCTTTTTTCCCAGACCAAATAAGTCCTTTTGTCAGATTTTCCCGCTGTATAATCCTCCACTCTGTTCTTTGTTTGACCTGTATTATTCAAGCTCCAATTCAATTCTACCTTTGTGTAAATCAGGTGACCAGACACTCTCCTGTGCTGATTCATGCCTGGCACCACGGCACCCTCTGACAGACGTAAAATGGTCCTCTGGGCAGAAGCCCGGCTCTCGCTGACCTTCCAAGCAGCACGTGTGGGTCAGGATACAGAGGTGCTGAGTCAGACCCGTACAGTGACTCCTGTGTCTTGCTGCCTTTTGAGGTGGCATTTATGCAGCTTGTAGTATTAATTTTTATTCCCTATACCCCCATGTACAGTTTCTTATTGCTGGTAAATGGTGATGCATTCACAGCTCTTTGCCTTTTCCAGGAGCTGGACAAGTGGATCCAGACAGCACAGTATTCATCCGGAAAGGACAGCTCCTGGACCCCTGTGGTGGTGCCTCCACTCTGGCTGCTTGACAGCCCTGCACAGGTGGCTCCTCCCAGCCTGGGCTGGCAGCTCCAGTTCCCTTCTGCTTCCCTGAAAAGGAGCTGTCACTGCCTGCACTGAGCAGGAAACCCCAGGTGCTGAAGATGCTTTGAACATGAATCAGGCATTTGAAATTCTTTTGGGGGAGGGAGAGGCTCTGGGTATTATAGACTGACGAGCTGGAGGGAGATCTGAGACACAGAGGGCACTGCCTATGGCAGCTTGTGTAGCCAGTTGTGCAGTGAACGTCGTAGTGCCAGGCACGTCAGTGCCAGGGCCTCCTGCATGTGGAGACAGACAAGGACAGCACTCCAGATGGTGCAATTGGTCTATGACTTCTGCTGTGCACTGAGAACGACGCCAAGTCCCCCAGCCTGGCGGGAGAAGGACCCTCTAACAGGGAGATGGGTGGGAGCCCACTCTGCTGGGCAGTGGGCTGTGGGTGGGTTGGTGGGCATCAGAGAGGTGTAGCCTGGCAGATGGGAGGAAAAAGGGTGTCCCATCTGCTGTGGGGGAAGGCTGCATTTCTGGCACCCATGGAGACCACTGCCCATTGCCAGAGCCCTGACAAGGGTCTGGGAAGAGCCCAGGCTTCACAGGATGGAGACATCCCTGGGAGTGACTTGGAGCTAACAGCAGAAATGGGGTCTGTGCCCAGCCGATGGGCCACAGGTTCTTCTGCTGATGGGCTTCGTGCAAGGGCTTGAGTCTGATCCTTCAGAAAGGCTTAGTTTCCTCAAGGGCTGATCTTGGACAGCTCACTGCTGCTTAGCTTATGGAGCGGTAGATTTATTTCTGCAGCCTGTGTGATGTGACGTTTGGATGGTTTCAGTTTGTGTTGTCATTACGACTTACATGGAAGAAAAAAAACCCTTGTGCTGGTGTACTGGGAGGTTGAAAGCTAACAGCTGGTCTCAGCTATTATTATACATGCCAGAAGCAGTAATGATTAAAGGGACTGCACTGTGAGGTAAAGAGATGCCATCCTGGAACCAGATGACTGGATGATACAATTAAGATAAAGAAATCACATATTGTTGGCAATAGGGAAGCAGGAGTGATGAAATGTGTGATTGGGAAGTGTGGGAACAAGATGAAATTAAAGAAAAATCACAATACAGAGCAAAAAATGAGCAGGACTTGGAACAAGAGATGCAGTTGTTGAGAAGATAAGAAGAGCAGAAATAAATTGAGAGCAAACATGCTTGGAGTAGAAGTGAGGACATATAAAAAATCTTTCCAAACTCTATTAAAAATAAGTTGCTGTGCTAAAATAAGAGCATTGCAGTCTAAAGGAAACGACAATATTAAACTGTTGGCTTCTACAGTCAGTGCTTGGGGAAGCATAGAGGAAACCCCTCACAGGCTGAGCTGTGCTGTGGGAGACTTTCTGCAGAGACCCAAACCTGTGCAGTTGTTGCACTCTCAGGAATGGAGCACAAAGGATCAGCAGGGATAAGGCAGTGCTGTAGCAGGGATAGCTCGGTGCTGTGCCCGCCCAGGGGAGCTCAGTGGCTGGGAGCGTCCTGCAGAGCTGCCGCTGGGGTGATGGACCAGGGCACAGGGTGGCGTGGGCTGTGCGTAGCTGGGGCACTCAGCTGCAGCGCCCACGCCCACGTGAGGATGGGGCCCTGGAGGTTTGAGGAGGAGCTTTCAGCCAGGTGGGATGGGGTGCTCCTGGAGGGGCTGGTGAAGCAGTGCCTGGGTGTGTGGCTGTGCTACAGCCCTGGAAAAGCTGTGGAGGCCTGACCTGCTGCCAAATGTGTTCCTGCCTTTGGCTAAAACATGCCATGGTAAGCGGTGAAGCTATGCAGTTATGTGCCGTCAGGAAAGGACCCCACAGTAGCCACAGGCAGGTGACTGTGCTGTTAATTGCACAACTGTAAATACACAGGGCTTATCTAATTAATTTTTTCTTAATTAGTTGTGGATTACCACATTTTCTGGCACTGATTTTTGGGAATCCCCCTTGTCTCCTAGGTGACCACGTCTAATTAGTACTCATTATCAAGCACTCTGAAGCTGTTTTTAAGGACAACAGTAGAGTCTGTTATGATACAGAAAGTCCACGTTCTGCACAGAAGGGAGAACTAAAAAGTAGGAATGCATACTTATGTATTTATATATTCTGCTTTTGATATATGAAATATCTGGCAAGGCAACATTTTTGCAGGAAAGGATGTGGGTGTGACGATGCCAAAAAGCGAGGCGTTATTTTAGGATGCATTAATGTGAATGTTGCCTGTATGGGCCCAGGTATAAACATTCCCCCTGCTTGTAATATCAGAGAATAAAAATATTTTATCTCTTAAAAAGAATGAAATATATATTTCTTCTAAGAAAAAATACAGAGAAGTTGGTGAAACACTGAAAAATTTTGAGAGATGCTGAGATCCCAAATATGTGACTCATGAGGAAAGGCTGAAAACATTGAATGTTGTTGACCTGAAATGGGAAAATAGGAAGAGGGAGGTGACAGTCTTCAAACAGAGCAAAGGTTATTGCACAAAGGACAGCATTCAGTTGTCTTCTGTCCTTTACATACTTGAATTTCCGTGATTTTGAAAACCTGCTGTACTGGTTTTTTTGCAAATGAGGTTATAGATGAGGACAAACAGTAACCAGTTTCTCTGAGTCTGCCATGGGAAACTCCTGCTCCTTCCGAAGGCATTTGCTGCAGCCTGGGGAAACCCTGGGGATCCTGCGGCTGAACCGGCTGTGGCTGCTCGGGGCTGCAGTCCAGAGCTGGACACTGTGCCGGGGATGGCACACACCTGCATGGGGGCCTGGGCAGCCAAAGCTAGAATGAAGGCCTCCTGGAGAAGTTTTTGCTTCAGACTTTAAAGCTCTTTATGCAATATCCTCATGCTTTTTGTGGGTACAGGTATCATTATTTCATTATGTTTTCATGTGAAGTGTGAAAACTTTCTTTACCAATCCTCTTAAATTAGTTAAATATAATATTCAGTGAGACAGGAGATAGCGAAATGTTAATTGAAACCAGAGAGGTGTTTATAGGGTGATAGAGTGTGGCCAGCTGTGACTGAAATTAATGTTCAGGGTCCTTGATAGTGATTCATATTCCAGAGTTTATTAAATATTTTCAACAACAGTCAAAGCCACGTGGTGTAGTCTACTACACTTGTGAGAATCCTGGGTGCAGGTACGTGGCGCTGTCAGGGAGCAGGTCATCCGGGATTGTTTTTAACTGGGCTGGCTCCCCATGGGCTGCTGTGAGGATGCCTGTGTGGCTCCAGATGTGTCGCACCCTGGGTGCCTCCTCGGGCCAGGCCCTGTCCTTCACATCCCATCTCCTCCATGCGTGGGCTCTCCGTGGGCTCCCTATGTACAGTTAGAGGCAGAGCTCATTCCCAGAAAAAGGATCTGTGCTGCTGGGGATGCTGCAGCGGACAGAGGACGCTCCCCAGCCCAGTGCCCCAAAACCACAGCGTGGCCCAGTTGCCCTTGGCTGCGTATCCCTGAACTTGCTCAGGAACTGCTGAGCTGGGCAAGTCAAGTCATAGGAATTGGATCTGTGACTCGTTATCAGCTTCTTATTAGTAAAGAAGACCTGAGCCTTCACTTCTGCTTTCCCGTGCAGTCACAGAACAAGGAGCTCTGTCCTCAGCTGCAGGGCACATCATTGCTTGGGGACACGTGAGTCTTCCTGGGGAGCAGTGTCCGGGGAGGCCTGTGTGTGGGCAGGCAGGTCCTCTCACCTAGGAAGATGTCCAGCTCTTTCAGGGTAATTGTTGACTGTAGTTGAAGTAGGTCTTTCACCTTGCACTCGCTCAGCTCTGTTGCTTTTGTCCATCTGGGACTGTCCTGTTACCAACAAGCCCTGTTAGCTTGGAGCCATCATCACCAGTTCATTGCTGCAGCCCTTCAGTCATGTGCCCTCCCTGGGAAGAGAGAGAAAATGCGGCTTAGTGGGGATAAGTGATGATGACATGTTACTGGTGACAGGCTCAGCACTTTTGCAAACCTTCTGCTTGCCAAAGGCACCAGAAAACATTTGAAACTATTGAATACTGCAGCCAATAAGAAGATGCAGTAATTTATTGATGTTTCTAGCTTGCCTTTATTCCTTTCATCTATCTTTGTGCCTGCCCTGGAAGGCTGAAATAATAAATGTTGCTGGTTTTTAAATGAAGTTAGGTAAGCTGTTCACCTTTCACTAGGAGGGTCTGAGCTCTTTTTATAGGGTCCTGACAGTAGCGGAGGTCACAAAGGGACCATCCTTTGCTTTTCCTGGGTTTGTCCCTCCTGTGGGAGGGAGTGGTGCTGGGCATGGGTGGGCTGACCTGCAGGAGATGTTCATCACTGTGGTGCTTTCAGTTTCTCTTACACATGCTGCAGAAACCCCTGCCTGTCCTAGGAAACCCAGCAGCTCCTGGATGCCCACCATCTGCAGGAATTGGACTTTTCTGCTCTGGAATATTGAAGATGTTCAGGCTCTGCATGTCATCTTCTTTATCACAAGGCTTTGGGTTCAGATCTCATTGTCTTTGCAGTTAGGGCCGTGCAGACTTGTGCTTCCAGCATATGCCATTTCACACAGCTCCTGAACCCGATAAAATGATTCTGCATAATCCCATTGGCGGCTTGTTAAGCCATCAGCACATCCCATCACTATGGAGAGAGCCAGCATCCACTGGAGGAGAGAGTGCTAAAAGAGAAATCAATTTCCCATATAGCACTATCCCCGATGATGCTGAGTGGACTCCTGCCTGATTGATCCTCACTGTGAACTCATCCCTGGCAGGAGCTGCCAGGGCATGGAAACTTGCTGCTATTTGTGCTGGTTTGCCTCCTTTGGAGCAGATGCTGCTGTGCCACTTGCCACGTGTGGGCCATCTGGTCTCTGCTATCACTCTGGTGTTTCCTTCCCAGGCTGTGGACTGTCCTGCTTGGGCTATGCCTGCTTCACTTTCTTAAAAACAATGAAATGAATTGTCCTTCTCATGCCAGTAAATCAGGAGGTCCTCAGTGGAAAGAGGGAGCATGAGCTTGGTGTGCCAGGGATTCCTGTCCTTCCGAATTTCCAGGTACATGTTGAGTGTCCGTCTCCTTGGGTAATGTCCATAACCCTGGATCTTTGACTGGCATTGTTTTTCCCTCCATGAAGCATTTACATTATCTGAATTGGAATTATTTTACTACTAATATTACAACAGTAAGCACAGACAAAAGGAGTCATCAGAGATCCTCAAATTCCAAAGCACTTGTCACTAGAATATTTGCAGATTAGCTAACAATAGTCCTCAGAAATCAGTAACCATTTTCAGTGTTTCTTGTGAACTTGCAAATACTCATGCCAGCTGCTGCCTGGTCCCAAGAGTGCCAGGAACAACAGGAATGTGTCCACTGCTGTCCTAGACAGAGTGAAAGGGGAATCTCCCCCAAGTTCATTGTGAAGGCAACTGTCTGCAAGAAGCAGACAAGGCAGACTACTGAAAATGAAACCTTTCTAGTGTGTGCAAATGAGGTCTGCTGATTGTTTCATTGGAGAGAATGGGAGACATTTAAACTACTTTCAGGAGAAGTCAATCTGGATCTGAGTGCTGCCTCATGAATCAAGGTCAGCTGGCATAAACTCTGCAAATGTTCCAAACCTCTTGAGCTTAGGAAGAAATTTAGAAGGCTTTGAAGTGCTCTTGATCTTCAGAAGGACATCTGCAGCTAATGGTCTTTATGAGCACGCCAAGAGCTGCAAAGTTATGCCACTGCTGTCTTGAGCCTGCTCAGTCCCACTAGGTTTCCAGGACCCTTTAATACAAGCTCAGAGACAAGCAGGTTGTAAAAAACGCACTCTTGTGCCAACAGCCGATAATCTAGCGCTGGTTAAGTCAGGTGTAAAATGTCATCCTGGGGCTTTAACTATGATGTTTGGGCTGTGCTGAAGTATGGCACACGTTATGAGGATTTCAATGAAAAGGTGAGCAAGCAGAAACTCCAAGCTCTTCACTGTATGATTCAAGGTTTATTTTGTAATTGTATCTAAATAGAAAAATATCTGCTTAGTAGATACTCAAAGTAGCAGAATAGTTGGCCAAATTGTTTTAGTTCCAAACTTAATAGGCAGGAAAAAAGCTTTGCTGTGAATTCAGGATTGATATTGGTTTTTAGGAACAGCTTTTTCATCTGCCTCCTTTCTCTCATTAGCTGATGGTGCCAGGAAGTTCTGTGCTAATGAATGGCTACAAAGTTCTCTGCAAGTCCTTCAGATGAAATACCCACAGGAGCACAGTGGAGGGTGCCGTCACCTCTCGAAGGATGCTGTGTGCTCCCAGCCAGGACCTGAAGGCTTTGCCGTGCTGGATTGAGCTCAGACACGGAGCTGTGATCATCTCCTGGGGATGGGGGAAGGTCTTGCCTGCAGTCCTGGAAGTTGTGGGTCTAGCACCTAATGGAGCCACACTGATGTCCTGGACACGGTATCTGTGACACGGGTGCAGCTACATGGCACAAACACCGTCACAGCATCAGTACAGGAGGAGAAGCCTCTGATCTCACACAGTCCACCCTCCAAGTCCCGGTCTGCAGTATGTGTCTGCTGCTGAAGCTGTCACTGGAGCTGATCAGTGTCCCCCGGCCTCCCTCCGTCCACACAGCCGGTTCCTCAGGCAGGACTCGCTTGCAATCCCCTCTCTCTCTGAAGCCCAGAAGTGAAGCAGAAGGTATGAAAGCCAGGCTGGGGTCTGTCTCACTCTGGACCTTTTGCTCTGCCCTGGAGGTGGTGGAATGCATGCCCAGCTCTGTGCGAGGCAAGAGCAGATGCCTTCGTGACAGCCTCAGCAAGTGTCCTGAGCAGGCTGGGAGGTGTTTTTGTGTGGCAGTGCTGTCAAGGCTGTGGCTGTTGTGTTCCTGTCCTGTTGGGTTGCTCTGGTGAGATGCCACAGCATGGTGGGACATGCTGGGTGCCAAGGACAGGGATGTGCTGTGACAGAGATATCTTCTCAATTCCCCCAAATTCCAAATTGGTGCTTTATTAACTAATGAGAGCAATAAAAATGCCCAGAGTCACTGTGCTGGGCATCACATGGTCCATGATAGAAAGAAAAACTGGACAATTAATAGGTTATGTGAATGGCACGTTTAGGTGACAAGCTGCCAGTGTGACACAACAGAGTTGGAGCAAACAGATGACTGGTGGTTCCTGAAAGGCCACAGTGCCAGCGTCTCTGACAGTGGGACCGTGGCTGTTCCCCCCACTAAATGGGAATGACAAAGGTTTCACTGCCTCAGGTGGTGATGACAGGCTCTCATCTGCTCCAATCACCCTTGGAAATGGCAAAGCTTCTTGGTGACATTTCCAAAGAGCTGCTTCTGGGTCAGAACTGTGCCGGGTGTCCCTGCACTGAGTAGGAGAGGGCTTCTGCTGCACCCCAGGCATGGGCTTGCCACCAGAACAGGTGGGCAAGCCCAGGCAGCTCCAGCTTTGCCACGGCTCTCTGGGTGCAGGACAGGAGACGTCAGTTGGGTGTCCTCACAGCAGAGGTCCCATGGCAGCGGCAGAGCCCATAGGTGGGTCCTGCTCTGTGCCAGCGAGGCACCATGGCCTGTCTTTGACTCGTCGCTGCTTGAGCGCCATGGGGACGCTCTTGCAGGGGACTGGCACCAGGGCTCACAGAGCCAGGTCCTTCCGGAGCCAGAAGGAACCTTTGAACCGTCTTTGTTCTCCCACGCAGAGTTCCCTGGCTTTCTTGGTTATTACTTAACACATGTTGTGAATGAGCAGGATCTCTGTTCACAGCACCATCAGAATGGAAGTGAAGTGTGCAGGGTGTGTGACCAAGAGTGATCTGGCTTGGTGGGAGAGCTCAGAGAAATCTTTAGACTCTTAATTTCTTTGTCAAATGGTCACTGGAGGGTTAATGTAATTTTGATTTTAATTACATTGCTGGAGGGCACACTTAGGCAAGGGAAAAGACATAATTACCATGACATTTTATTAAGATATTATTTAATTTTATTGATGTGTCACAAGCAAAGGCACAGGAATGTTCAAATCAATATATACTTACATCAATGTTTAATCTACTTTCAGCATTTTTGCCTGTTCTATTTATGCAGTTACTAGTTGATAAATTAAATTCCCAGAAATATGTGGAACATTAATGAATTTCCAGCAAATTCATGCCTTGTGTATTTGTTTGAGTGTGAAGCCAAAACATGAACAGGCTTTCATCTTCTTTCAGCAAAATTCTATGACCCCTCTGCCTTGCCACTCACCATTACCAAGTCACATGTGATCTTTTTTTTCCCTTGATCACCTTTTCCAGAGCAGGATTCAGACTCACAGGTCAGGATCTCCTGCCTGGAGGGCAGACTCAGGTGAGCAGGGTGTCGTCCTGGCGCAGCCCCGGAGCAGAGCAGGGTTATGCTGTGCAGTGCAGGTGCTCTGGGCCCTCTCCCCGCAGTACTTTGTAGTAACAGTTCTGGGTTTTCTGCGGAGCACCTGGGGCTGCTCCCTGCGAATGGCAGAGAGGCATTTACAGGGTGTGAGTGTGCAACTGCATTTGTCACTCATTCCAGGAGGCAAAATCTGCTTAGAGCTGTTTTAGGAGAGCCCCAGCCAGTCTAGGGCACTGTTGCACAGGACCAGCTCCTGAGCATCCCATGGTGGTGTCCCCACAACAAGAGTGATGGCAGCACGAAGCCAGGCAGCCTGGCAGTGACAGAGGAGCAGGATGGGGTTCAGAAGGAAAACAGCTCCTGGAGAGCTCCTGGACCAGGCTCCAAAACGGAATCCTGCTTGCTGTGCACAGATGCTGAGGCTGATGCATCATAAGGTTACTTTCAGATACAGACAACATCGAGTTCAAGATAGATTGCAGAGCAGTGAACCATATTTTCACCCATGTTTGCAGCTGGGAGAAGAGTAAATATAACCTGAATGGTCGGAGATACATGGTCAGAGAGAAATTGATGTCTTCATCCCCATGAGGTTTCTAATCTTTTTATCTTTTTTTCCTTTTTCTGTTTGGGAGGTCTGCCTTACCTTCTCCAGGCCTAAGGAGGAGGTTATGGACGGCCAGCCCAAAGTTGGGCCTCACCATGTGCTAGTTTTGTCTTTCCTCTCCCTGCATGGGCAATTGCCTTTTCATTTTTCCATTCTTCAGGCTCCTGGTTTTCCCAGGGCTGCACTGCTCCTGTGCATGGTACCTTACACAGTGCATCCTTTGCACATCTCCACTTACTGCCATTTGCATCCAGCTGCCTGTGGCTGAGAAATCTGTGATGGAATTTCTGATCCAGACAGCTGCTGAACTACCCTGACTTCAGACAATTCGTCACTGGTGGAAGGATTGATGTTGGGAAGCACTTTTTGAGCTGCCTTTTATCTTCCCACATTCATGGTGCTACAGCACAGTTCCTCAGTTGTCTTCATCTATCAGCTGTCCCAAGTCCATATATTTTCTCCTTGTTTGGCTTCTTCCAGGTCATGCAGGTGCCACTTTAAATGTCTGGTTTTGCCTTCCCCCTGTACAGGTAGGTGGGTATGTGCTCCTAGGGCTGATTTTCATTAATGCCTCCCAGATATTGCCTCGACTAGTCAGTTTTGCAGGAATTCTGGCATGGCCCTTCCCTGCTTCCCTACAGAATTGAGCCATCTTTTTTCCCAGGCAGTAGCTGCCATCTGCACCAGAAGGTTAATTTGTTCCTCTTTGCTATAACTGCATTTATCACATGGAAGTGGTTGTTGTGGAAAATATTGATCAAAGACTGGCTTTTCCTGGCTGGACTGAAACAGAGCATTTCAACTACTCTGTTGCTCAGGATTTCATGTAGTGTGCAGCAGCTCTGGAGAGTGTTGGCATGGGTGTGTGCGTGTGCATGTGTTTTGTGGTGGGGCAGTGCACAGTGGCTGCTGCTCTCTTTGTTTCACCCTCCAGCACTGCCAGCAGTGGCTTTTCTGGAGCTGGGTGTGTGTGACTGATGCCTGGCACAGTGCAGGTTTTCTCCTGCATTCAGCCCCAGCTGAAGGCCGGTGGCAGCAGTGGTGGACCCCCATGTGTGGCCAAGAGGAGGGAGGGAGAGGCATGGCTGGATGGACAGAGGTGTGGGGAGAGGAAGTGCTGTTCCTGTCTGGGAGCAGAGCGCTAAGGGGTCTGTAACTAGGCAGCACATACCCACAGAGAGGATGTGCTGCCACTCAGGGCTGTGTGTTCACACAGATATTTGGATGTGACCTGGTCAGTGGGAATGCTCTGCCTTAGTCTGCTTGAGAGCTAAACTCAGCCCCTGGCACCTGCCTGGTGCCTGTGGCCGCCCTGGGCCCTTGGAGACTCTCCCAGTTCCCTCACACTGCCCCAGAACCACCACGAATGCCTGTCCCAGTCTGAGCTCCAGCGCTTGTCTCTCTGTTAAAGAACAACACGATAGCAACAGCTCCCAGGGGCCGCTGCACAAAGCTGGGTTGTTTTGACAGCACCTTATTTCAGCCCTGTGCTCTGAAAGTCCTGTGGGAATGTTTGCTGCAGCAGCTCATGGTGGCAGAGCTGTGGCACAGCAGAATGTACGAGTCGCCCTGTGAACAATCACAATGGGTTTAGTACTAAGACCTGTCCCTGGTCCCCACTGGGTGCTTTTGAGGCACTTATTTACCAGGGAAACAAGGGCTGGGGACCACAGCCCTTGGGCACCTTCAGCGGTGTGGCAGTGGCCCCATGCTGGCCATGGCGTGTCTGTGCGGTGGGCTGTATCCAGGTGGGGATGGCACCGGGTTCCTTGTCCCCATCCTGTCACAAGGAATCAAGGGCACTCAGACAAGGGCTGGGGCCGTGGCAGGAGTAACAAGGGGCATCCAGGAGCAGTAAGCTTTTCTGCTGGGCTCTCCATCCCTGTCGTGGTGTGCAGAGCAGCTGAGCAGACACCAGGAGAGTCAGGAGCAGTTCTTTTAGAAAGGCTGAGCCCAGTGTGGAGCTCTGACCTGGAGACAGGCAAGGAATCCCCTCTGGCTCTGAGAGCCACAGGTGCAGGGAGCCCATGCGCTGTACGGTGGGTGCTGCTGGGGCCAAAGTGGGAGCACAAGGAGAGCAACTACCTAGATCCTGGCACATGCCCGGGACACTGCCAGCTGGCACATGGTGTTCACCTCTGCCTGGAGCAGGGTCAGCCCTTTCGGCTGCTATCTGCCCCTTAAGAACGAGCAGAGAAGCCACCAGAGGAGCCGTTCTGCTGCTAGGAAGAGAAAGCCACTTGGCTTCGGATGGCGCCTGTTAGCAGGCAGCGGAGGATGGATGGTGCATCCCCGTGCGGAGGCAGCTCGGGGAGGTGATGCCGTGACCGCTGCACTCGGGGCCCTCCACACCTCCCTGACACCGGCAGCCCCAGGCAACTCGCGTCTGCTCTTTTTCTGCAAAATCTGGCACACTGTCCAATACAGATTCACTAGAAGAACTGTACTCTGCCAGTATATGAAAATTTAATTAGGCAGTAAATGCTTCCTTCTTCCAAGCCCTGAGGCTGAAGAAATCCAGAATGTCTTTGGGTTTCTTAATGGGACAATTGTCCCCTCCAATAGGCTGTAAATGGTGTTAGTGACATTGGGCAACGCCTGCCTTCTGCATTACAGTTTTGCACTTGCTAACCCACCGGTGTATCCCTGCGTCCCCCTGAATGCTGCCGGGGGTGTGGGAGGGACCGACTGGGTTAGACGGAGGGAGGCTGCTGATGGGTCACTGGGAGACACTGCGGGTGATGTGGAGGAGCTCACAGCAATACCAGGTCCAGGGGCTTTTATCCCAGCTCCTTTTTGGAGGGTCTGCGAAGGCTCAGAGTCAGGGTGAGGGCAGCAAACCCCTTCTCCCCATGGTGGCACCCCTCCTTGCTGGCACTGTGCCACCCTGCCCTGAGCTCTTGCTGCAAGACCCCTGGATGAATGTTAATGTTTGCCATTAATTCACTCTCTGCACTGCGCAGGAGCTCACAGCTTCAGCAGACACAGATTTTCTGTCCTGGCCAGTGTGTACTCTCTCCACACTAAATTAGATACAGTCCCTTCCTCAGAAAACTCTAAAATAAATTATAATGCAAAGTAAGGGGCTCCTCTGCTGTGGAGAGCCAAGTTCTGCCGGGATCATGTCCTCTGCCAGTGTCACAGCCTGGCTCTGCTGGAGCCAGGGCTGTGGCTGCCCTGTTCACAGCAAGCTTCCTCACACCACTGAGGAACCTTTGAGAGCCCAGCTCTGCCGTTGAGCCTCCTCACCTGGAGAGCTGTTTGTACATTCTGAGTATTGATTCTGAAAATGCAGCTTGTCCTTGTAATTTAAAGAAAACAAGAGATTTTTAAGCACTGAGAGAGCTTCCAGTTCTTTAAAACCTGTTCAGCTTAAAGTAGGAAAAAATGAAGCATTTTTTACATGTCTTGATATCCCTTTGGGTGAGGAAAAGAGGGAATTGTGCAACACCTTTCCACAGGAACACAGATGATGGAAACCCCTTAAAACACATTTTCAGTATCAAAGGACCGTTCCTAATCCATGGCGACCTGCTGTTTCAAGCAGCAGCTCCAGCCTCCCCCAGCTGGTGTGTTCACTTCTGGGACAGCTGCTGCCCACTTCCATGTTTGCTCTCCTGCCCCTCCCCAGGGCGGCATGTCACCCACATCATTCACATCTCCATCTGGAATTCAGGAAAAACCTCAGGAATGGACACTCAGCAAAAGGCAAATCATGAGCAACAAAGAAGCTGCTGCCGTGAGCTGCGCGGGAACCACGGACTGCACGTGTGTCCTTGGTGTCATGGCACCTCTGTACAGCTGCCACCCCTCTGCATGGGACACGCCTGCTGCTGAGAGATGTCCGTCTGTCTGCCCACACCACTGGCACAATGGGAGCCAGCACATGCCAGACTGACAACTGGAACATTGGCAGTATCTTTTTCTTTCATTGTAATGCAGAAAATAATTTCACCTTCGGGTCTGTGGCAGCTCGGGAAGTTCTGCAGCAAGCGGACATTGGAGGCAAATGCTGCTCTTCGCTTTGGCACAAGCAGGAGTGGTGTGAAGCAGCTGCACTCCCTGGACAATAGCATCTGCTCAGAAACCTTTGTCCTTCTTCAAATCTGGTGCCCATGAAGAGCATCTGGTAAAGCCTGTGATTGATCTCCTTGGCTCTGACTAGTCCCAGGCTCTTGAGACCGTACAAGTTGCTACTGGGATCTTACTCCTCACATCTGTTCCCAAAACTTCAAAAAGAGCCTCTCTGAGCTTTTACTCTCAATGTTTGAGATACTTGTCACTTTATGAAATGTCTTCATTATTTTAAAATGAGGGGTTTGAGAGAAACTGTTGTTATTTATAGATTTCTGTCTGCTATCAAAGCACTTATCGCTGTCATACCCCAGAGCTTGCAGTAAATGCCTGTTGATGGCCACTCTGGAGATGCAGCTGGACAGGGCGGGCCATCACCTGTGCCCCCACCATGGGGCTGCAGCCCTCGCCAGGGTGGGTATGTGTCACCCTTGGTTTGGAGCTGCACATGGGGGGACAGTGACACAGCCAGCAGTGCCTCCACAGGGGCGAATTGTCCCAGACATCCCTTTCACAGGGGTGGTGGTCACCTTTGGGACTGCTGCTGTGGCATGGCCCAGGACATCCAGGCAGAGCGTTGCTGTGGGCGGAGTGCAGGTACCACAGCTCTGGGTGCTGCTTACTGGGTGGGTGACTGCCGGTCATGCTGGTGGGGACCCGTGTGCCTGTGTCCTCACCTGGTGCCCAGAGCTGAGCCCAATCACCAGCAGAATGCCAGGGCCCCTGCGGGTGTAACCCAGACCTGAGCTGGAGCCAGGGCGCGCGCAAGATGCTGTGCATGTGCAGTTGTTTTCCATTCAGGGAGAATCAATTGTGCTCATGAAACAGCCTGGCGGTCACTCCAGCTCTCTGAAACCCAGTGCTGGGTGGGTGGCTCAGAGGGTCTCACAGCTGCTGGGCCTCTTTGGAGCAGGAGCCTTTGCCTGCATCTCACAACCACATCTCCCTGGGGAATCCATCCACCCATCTCAGCCCCGTAAGAAGGGTTAACACATGGGGAGCAGTAAACATCCACCGGCTATTATTTTTCATTTGCATGGTCAGCTCGAACAGACAGCAGCTCGCAGCAGGGTTTGATATGCCTATATTGATTTTCTTTATAGATTAGAGTGATTCAAGCAGTTATAAGGTTAATTTCAGATTATTAACTTCACCATATTGTAATATTTGATTTAGATTGGCTTTCAAACGCTTTCCAACTATTGATTTTCAATATCACACTTCTAGCACTGCAGCCAAATGTCATTTAAATAAAAGGTTGACAGAGTAGAAAATATCCACATCAATCCTGAAAATTTTGCCACATCCAGCCTGGATCAGCCCTGACCTTCCAGGGAGAGGAGTGGGGTGCAGGGTAGCACACATGCCTCCAAACCTGGCCCTGGCCAAATTAGTCCTGGGCTAACGCAGCCCCCGGGTAATGGTGCCTCTGGCCCAGCAGGGTCTCGCCAGGCACAGTTCCCCCCTTCACTGCTGTGGGGCCTGTCCAGCACGAGCCATTGCTGCCCAGCACAGTCACTGCTGTGTCCCTGTCACACAGGGACTGTGTTGTCACTGCTAGTGGCAGGGTTGATGCTGTTTTGTTTGACATTAAAACTCCTTGATAAAAATCAACCGTGAAATTCTTGGCTATCAGGAGAAGTTTGACCTGCAGATTCCTCCTCCTGGCTTCAGATAATCCCCCCATCCTGGGGGAAGTGCAAGAGTTGTAAGATGGATAACAGGTTTTATTTACATCAGCTGAAAGCAGCTGGGGATTTGGAGACTGTTGGAAAATTACATGTATGTGATTTCATAGGAAGCTTCTTCCTAAAATACGCAGATGGGACGTGAAATCTTCCCTATTCAAGGGATCCTTATTCCTCAGAATGTGCCAGCCCAAGGGAAGGTCAGTGTTTATGGTTCTGATAAAGGCACTGGAGATCTGGAATACGAGCAGGAAGGACTTGTGTCCAGCACTCCCTTTGGCAGAGCACATGCAGGGAGCTGTTTGCTTTTTTCATAGCTCGTGTCTCCTTCTCTCTCGCACACTTTTATTTTCTGGGGCCATTTTCTTCCTCTCATTTTGGTGATGTGCTGAATACAGATGAGAGAATATACAGAGCTATTAGACTGACACACGCTCATTTTGTAGGTTTGGAAAAAAAATAAACCCCTGCTCGGGTTAGCTTGGCACAGTTAGAAAATGACGTGAGCACAACCGTCCTCTCACTGCCCAAAGCCTCAGGGCCACTCGTGAGTGCCCTGGACATGGATGTGTCCCTGCAGGGGTCGGGGTCCCCACCAGCCCAGCGGGTGCTGGAGTCCAGGGCTGTGCCCTGTGGCTGCTCTCGTCCCTGCCCCCGGGAACCTTCTGGAACTTGCCTTGTCTGGAGCACCGGAGTCCCACAATTTATGTTTAGGCCATTGCTCTCTGTGCCTGCGCCTCCAGAGGTGAAAGGATATTGCTTCCCATAAATTTCAGGGATTCTTTACAGAGTACCTGGCAGGCCACAGTGGTTCAGACAGAGCTGATCAAATACGTATTTGTCAGGTCAATTGTCTGATTAATTTTGTAATTTCAAATTATTTATTTATAAGTCATCTGCAATAACTAATATTTATATTACTTCCTGACCAGCAATGATTTGCCCTTTCTGATGATAAATCCCCATACACCTGCAGCAGCTGATGTTGATGGTCTAAACTTGGGAACAATAATCCAAGTAAGGAAGGCTCTGTAATCCCCTCGCAGGCTGCAGAACATGTGTATTATCTTCAGCTCATTCCCACAATTCTTCCACATACACTTTTTGACAAAAGGAGACTGTACAGAACCCACAAAGGTCAAAGCTATTAAAAATCTTTTCAGTGAGCACTGCTGCGTATCTCTAAACACTCACAGCTCTCTGGGGAAAGTCTGGACTTGCATTTTTCACCTCTAGCTCTTTCAGTCCTGTCCAGCACCAACTGAAAGAAACCTGTGTGGAAAATCACCTGAAGCCCCTGGGTTTGTCAAACCAGGCTGATGAAGCAGCCATTGGCTTGTCCCTGCTGAACCCAGGGAGATAAATGCATCTCTTCAAGTAATTCATGTGACTGGAAAAACACAAGATGTGAGATGCAAGGCATTTTAAAATACAAAGGAACATTTGTTCAATAGTTTTTCAGGTATCTGTAGAATCTGTATCACTAAAGAAAATCATGTGGCTTAAATAGACTTTGCAGTTTCTGCTCCACGACCACATATCTTGGCAGGATTTCGTTGCTCACTGTCTTTACCTGCTTTCACCTCATTGTGAGATGCCTCAGAAGCTCCCTCCAGGAACTTCTGTATTTGAATGATGTAAATAGTTGTGTCATCTGTGTTCCAGGCCGAGTTGTCTGCCTGTCATCCCACTCGTATGTTAAATGAAAGCAATTCCTGTACAGCCCAGGATAGCTCCCTGCTATCGCCTTTGTCCTGCAGACATCCGTGATTTAAATCTGCTCCCTGCCCCTGCTCCTCGGCCCCGGCTGGGAGGGTCTGTAGGTTCTGCACAAGTTGCTGTGTATGGCCAGTGATGTCACCCTCACGCCGCTGAGGTTTGTGAGAGATGATGTGAAGATGACATTGCCTGCAGCCTCTCAGTCTGCACCAATTAAACAGAGAAATTAAAAAATGTCTGAGTCAATTAAAAAGAGAAATTAAACAATGTGATAAACAGGAAAAAATGGAGACAAAACTGGCACATCTAAGGAAGGACACCCAGTACAGCAGCCACGGGTACAGCAGCCTTGTCAGTGCCTTCCCAGGTCTGCAGTCACCTCACTGGGGAGTGGGACCTGTCTCCTGGGGGGCTGGCACCTGAGACTGCTCAGAGCCCACTTCTTGGGAGATTCATCCTCCTGGGTCTGGCCTCTCCTCCTGGTGCCTTCTCTCCTGTGCCAGCAGCAGAGTCCAACAAATCCCTTTCCTCTGGGCACTTCAGCAGATGTTTTCTGGCCTCAGGGGCTGGGTGCTTGGTAAGGAGTGTGGGGACTGCGAAGGACTCACAGAGACAGCTCTGGAAGGGCAGCGTCCCTCGAACTCAGCCTAGTGCATCATCTCATCCTGCAGCTCAGAGATGAGACGGACCAGGCCTGTAGTCAGAGGTGCTCTCTGTGGTCACAAACATGGCATCCATCTTAACCTGTGCCAGGAACGAATTCTTAATTCCTCCACGGAGCTCACATGTGTGGGAGAGCTAGTGTTGCTCTCTGAAAGATAACAATCTGCAGGATTCCTCTCTGCTGCCCTCTGTGTGCTGGCAGAGGGGAGAGGCTGTCCACAGGCAGGACAAGTCCCTCCTGGAGGCTACGAAGGTGCAGCTGGAATGTGTTGTCCCAATAACTTTACAGAAAATTATAAATCAGCCCCGTAACAACAGCCATGGCTGGCTCAGTCAGCATGGAGCAGCTCACAGAGCTGGCAGGAGAGAACGGTGCTGTGGGTCAGCCCCTGACACCTTGGGAAATGGCAGTGGCACACTGAGACCTTGGGCATTGTCACCAGAGTACCTTCCACAACCTGCCCGCATGGTCCAGCCCACAGTGCTGCGGCTCCTGGTGGGCAGGTGATGGGTTGCAGGCAACCGCCCCCTCAGCAGAGGATGTGCCAGCAGCTGGGCTCCTGTTCTTGGCTCTCCTGGCGGCTCCTGGACCTGCTGGAAAGGCCTTTGGGTCTCAGAGCCACACGGTCAGTGGGACTCCTCAGCTCACTGCAGCACAGTCCAAGGAGTGGATGGTGTTGAGTGTAACAGGCACAGAGAGATATCCTATACCCCTGGAGAAATCAATGGACATCACAGCTCCCCTCTGCCCAGGCTGGGAGCAATCCACCTTTCATGGGGTTTTTCCTACAGCCAATTGAATGACTTTTCTTTCCCAGAGCTGTTAAGCAACTAAGCCAGACTCTGTCTTTGCTGTATCTAATTGGCACTTTCAGCTGTAAGTAAGGTGATCTGCAAATCATTTTCATCTCTGTTCAGTTCTTTGATCTCACTGTTGTTCTCAGGTGCATATAGTGACAGCACAATTAATTAATTGCAAGCAGATAATTGTGCACCTGCAGCATGCTCTAGTTCATGCTTAGAGTTTTACTAGTTGAGTTGCCAGGGTTTGTCATCAATTCTGGCAAACAAGAGTGATCTGAAATAGCATTCATTGACCTTTTCAGCGTCGGTGAGTCCACAGGCAGAGTGCACATGCTGGGGAGGAGCCCCAGCCTCCTACATGGGAGGCACTTAGCACCCGGAGCTGACAGGCGTGAGGTGCCCAGCTACAGACTGGCAGCTCCTCAGGCTGTTGGATTATTTATTGGTGAATGCTGTGTGAAGCTAACTACATCCAGCCTGCAGAGAGAGGAGAGAGCTGGAGAGCACTTGGGGGAATAATCCAGAGACCTTTGCTAGTATTAACTCTTCTGTCTCCTTCAGTCTGAAAGGGAATTAATTAAACCTTGTGCTGCAGGACAAGGGGAGTCCCAGCACCAAGAGCAGGATGTTCTGTAGTGGATGCTCTGCTCTGAAATGTCTGGCAGGAAAGTAAAGCAGATGCAGCAAATCAAATGTGATTTGTTTGTGCTGCTCCATTGGCTTATGCTTTCCACACCAAGGAGGTGACATCACTGTCCTAACTCAGTGCCGCGAGGCTGGCAGCCTGGCACCACGGGCAGGGATCAGTGCCGTACCTGTGGCTGAGGTGGGGTGCCTGTGGGAAAAGGCAGGAGAAGCCATTTGCTAATGCTGGTGACTGAAGGACCTGGGAGGGGAAGCCCCAGTCCTCTGGGCTGGGCATAAGCCTTTTGGAGCCAGCTTTGCTGCCATCCGTGCACTGGCAGGGCTCTGCTCAGCTTTTCCAGGCTTGTGCTCCACAGGCCAGAAGAGCCACTGGACAAAAGAGCCTCATCTGTGTATTCTGCTCCTTTAGAACACACCAAGTATTTCAGTATCTGTTGAAGAATATTTGCATTTTTATGGATAAATTCAAGAAAAAAGACACCACACAATCCCAATTTGCATCCCTTATTTCCATAGAAACTACAGGAGTCTTGATTGCTTTCATGTGCTTTTGATGAAAATTGAGTGGGGTATCTTTATCCTGCCATAAGGTGGGAAGAAAAATTGGCATTCAAAATAATATCTAATGGTTCAAAGGATACTTCTGCAAAACAACTTTCTGTGATTTATTAAATAACTTGGTGTTTTTCAAATAAATGGAAAAAAACTTTCTAGAAAACTTGTTGCAAGTGTTCACTAAACTGCTGCAGATTGACATCTTCGGTGTGGAATGAGGGCTGGTACCGGAATGTGGCTGGTGGTATTGAGGGCATTCAGCTCCTAATCAAAGTTCAGACCCTAGCAGGGAGCAGTGAAGAATTTGGATATTGTAATTTATGCAAGCCTTTTAAAACTTTAGGGGGAAAAACTTGTCAGTAAACAGCGTGCCAGCAGGAGAGATTGGGGATCAGGACCAGCCCTGGCCCGAGCTCCTGGCATAGGGCTCTGCGGGCAGGGTGCAGCCCGCTCTGCCTGCCCACCCACGACCAAGGGCTGGCAGGAGCAGGGGGTTCAGTCTGGTGACCGTGTCCTGCCAGAGAGACCCTTTGCCCGCTCCAGAGCCCATGGTGCCCGTCCCGTTCAGGTGAGCCTGGCAGCGGCTCTCTTCTGGCGCAGTTGGGATGTGCATTGCTCAGCCTGACACGAGGCCATTTATATTTGATGGTGTTTGGATGAATTATGCACATAGCCACTAAGAGAAATTTAATGATGGGTTTTGCCTTATTTTTTATGGATTTCAGCCTTTGAATTAAGCACCAGTTCACTCTCAGTGCTACAGGCGATAAAAGGGAATATTCCAGTCCCTGTGTCCATCACAGCTGCTCTGCCAAGCAGAGTTAACAAGTAAACAGTAATCACCCGCAATTATTGCCCATTACGTGCTCTCTTCACCTGAGATCACACAACAAAGCCCGTGTGTGGTGGCGCAGGAGGAGTCGGGTGGCAAGGAGCTGTCAGGATGAAATAACAGCGGAGACCTGTCAAATGCTGGTTCCGTGGAAGACCTGAATCCTCTCTCGATGGCCCCTCCGTGCAGCGTAGAAGAGCTATTGCTGTGTAATTATAAATTGTCTGTAGGGCTTATCTCAGGTTCAGGGCTGACATTGCAATAATAGGGTGGGCGAGCTTTATTCAAGGGATAATGTGTGGTGTGCACACGGCAGTACAGGAGTGCGGTGAGTGATTAACACCGGCCGGAGCCTGTGCGGTCCCTGCTGCGTGGGGAGAGGAAAAGGACCTCGTGCAGCCGTGGGCTCTGCGTGGGGAGAGGAAAAGGACCTCGTGCAGCCGTGGGCTCTGCTGGGAGGGCGGGGGAGTCGGGCACCGATGAGCAGGGTCCCATCGGGAGAGGTGGGAGGAAGGGCTCGCGTTGCCCAGCTCTGGATGTACCAGTGCCACGTCTCCAGGAGCAGCCTACCCGGACCCTCTATCACCAGCAGAGAGGGAAGGGCAGGTTTTGGTGTGTTTTACCAACCTGCTTGAGATGCTTGCTTCAGGACGAATTGAATTATTCTCAGAATTGCCTTTTCTCTCCTTTTGCTATAAAAAAGCAGAAGGTGATGAGCTCAAATGTGGACCTGTATGTCAGGAGGGATGGATCCTATTGGAAATACCTCATGCATTTTGCCCAGTATTTTCCTAGAGTGCTTCTCTGATTCTATTTTATTTTATTTTAAGGATGAGTGTTCTGAGCATGGATCTCCTACAGTGCTTCCATGCAAGTAGAAGTTAGAAAGGGCAGATGTAGAGAACAAGCCTTGCACATGTGTGTTCAAGGTAATGTTTTGTTTTCTTGAGCCAGGTTTGCCCTGAAGGCAGGCGGTGCTGAGCAGTAATTGCCCCCTGCCAGCCCTGCCCAGGTGCCTTCTCCTGTCTCTGCTCCCTCCTGTAGTGAAGGGGCAGCAGTGATGGGGATAGAGGGGTTGCTGAGAGCCCGGCCAAGTGTGGAGGGGATCTGTGCAGCAGCTCAGCTGCTCGCGAAGGCAACGACAGCGCGGTGGGGCTGTCTGGCTGCAGCCCCGTGAGTGGAGCAGCCCCTCAGAGAGGCTTAGCTTTGGAGTCAATACCTGAATATGGATTTTTGTATTGGGGTAGAAATAAAGAAAAGCCCGTGTGGATCCACAGCCTCTCTTAAGTTCAAATATGCCTGAAGTTTCCGTGGGAGCTCGGCACTGAGGCAGTCCTGATGGTGGTTAGAGCTGCCGGTTGTTCGAGCTGACCATGCTGGGAGGGCAGCTCGTTCCTGGGGCTGGTTTGGGCAGCAGCCCCTTCAATCTCCGTGTGCACTGTGGGGCTGCAGTAAACTACAGGGATCCATCGCTATTTACAGAGGAAAGGCAGCGTCCCTGCTCTCCGGTGCCTTGGCCTGGGGGTGCAGGCAGGTACCACAGGGTGAGATGCCTGAGGCGGGGGGAGCCTGGGAACTGCCCCAGAAACTGGGCCAGTGTACGAAGGCGCTGTGCCTATTTCTGCAAGCTCTGACCCCATCTCAGTCAGTGAGACTGGTGGAGCTGGTGCCACTTGGGGGAGTTAGTGGTGGTATTAACAGCAGGAAATACTGTAGAGTAAGTATTAGCCTTGTATTATGTAGAATTTTAAAGCGCTTCATTAATTTACAATTCCACTTTTTATTAAATTAATTTGCATTTTAATGAAAAAAATAAGTGGAGCCAGCTCTCTTCTTGAAGTAGCGATAACATGCCACCTGTATGTGAATGAGTGTGCCTGCGTGAGCTGAGGTGGCTTGGCACTCACAGCTCCCAGCCCTGTGAGGGACTGTCCCCATGCAGCGTCCCCTCCCTCCCCTGTGTCCTCGAGTGCCTGCACACTCAGGCTGGCTCCGTCTCGGGGGCTGCAGGTCAGCCTGGGGCTCCCACTAAGCGTGGGGAAAAGGCTCCGGGAAGAGGCAGGAGCAGGATGCAATGATCCCACCTCACAACGGGAACTGCCTCTTGCTGTGGCCAACGTGCCACCTTGTCCCTCCTGACAGGGCCACCGCGTGTCCCTGCTGCCAGGTTCTTCCTTCCCCAAGACACAGAGGCTGTGACAGTAAAAGGCACCAGGACTGAAGAGCCCTGGAACCCTCCCCTCTCGGCATGGAGGGCAAATGGAAGAGTTCAGCTAAAGGTTAAAAAAACAAAAATTCCCATTGCTGGGCAGCCTTTGGGATGTGCAGCTTGTGTTCCCTGCCGACACCAATGCCCTGGCAGATGCCCGCAAGGCTCAGCGTCTGTTCCTGATTAATTAATTAATTAATTAAATCCGGGATTGCTGCTCTGCAGGGAGATCGGCCTCGTGGCCCTCCTTTGGCTGGCAGGGCACACTTGAATAAAGCAAATAGCAGAGATAGTTCTGAAACCACTGGTGTCAAGCAGCTTTATTTAAAGTGGGAAAAAGGTGGTGTGTTTCTTTGTACGTTTGTTTTGGTGGGGTTTTGGGGGGTGTTTTGGTTGGAGGGGTTTTGTTTTGTTTGTTTTTTGGTTGTTGTTTGGTTTGTCGGGGTTTTTTTTGTTTTAGTTTGGGGTCTTTTTTTTACTCTTCCTTGTTTAGAAGTTTTTTATGTTTTGGAGAGCTTTGTATTTCTTTTGGGTTTTTTGTTTGTTTGTTTCAGGTTTTTTTTAGAGAGGATTTCAGGTGTGGTTACAGCTAGGCAAAGTGAAAAAAAAAAAAAAATCCACTAGCCTCTTTGCTGTCTGGCTCTGGGATCAATAGGTAACATCTCTGGTGCCTCCACAGACCCCTAAACTCTTTACTGGAAAATAAGCATTTTTCTTCAGGGCTTTATAATATTATTTTCAAATTGTTGTTAAAATAATATTTTTATTATTATTATTCTTACTGTTGTTGTTATTAATAATATTACAATTTCAGTTACCTGCAAATGAGATTCTCTCCACTAAACCATCTTTACTTCCAGCCTCTCTTGCCATTAGCTCTGCTGTTGACTTTGTGGAAGCAATCCCACACAGTCCTTTGGCTTTTGAGACAGGTTAATTTATTAAGGATTTTAATTTTTAATTTTTTTTTCCCAATAACATCACATATCTGCTAAAGGAACTTTAGCTGTGTTCCCTCACAGCTGAGTGTCACAATGGCACTGCCGCTGTGAAGCTCCAGGGTGCATCTCCTGCCCTGTGCAGCCAGAGATGATGGGAGTTCCTGGGCTCCAGGAGCACAGCCCTGTTGTCCCTTGTCCCTCAGAAGAGGAGCACCAGGGCATTGTGTGTGTGTGTAGGCTTTTCTTAGAAAGGAAAATTAAGCAATAAACATCCACAGAAATGAGACATTTAAACATTCCAAGTAATTGATACCAGAAAAAAATATGATAGGATGAAATCTATTCCTGCAATAAACTGTCCATTAGCTGGGCCATCAGCATAACCCTAATCTAAAGTTATGAGGATCCATTACAGATATAATCAAATACAATTTTCTATATTCCATGAATCAAAAGCACCATATGTATTAAGAGCCTAGTTTGTCTTTTTGTTCCTGCCTTCTCCTAGAATAGTGTATATCTGATTTCCTGTGTTATATTGCTCTGATGTCTGCTAAGGGCACTATGCCCTAGAAATTCACATTAAATAACTGAGAGCAAGTACTAGAAATGAAAAAAGTGAAATACTATGTAGACAGCTGGAAGTAAAAATATGAAAAGCGTTGCACTTACGGAAGGAAAAAAAGCCTATTTTTATGACTTGAATAGACAGGCTGGTATAAAGAGAAATTTCTCACCCAAGATCAGACATACAGCTGGGCTGCAGCAGCAGCCTGGGCCGCGGGGATCGCAGCGTGCTGGGCGCCGCACGGATGCGGCTTCAGAGAGCTTTGGGATGTGCCTGCAGGCGCCAGGAGTGCGCAGGCACGGGGCTCCCAGATTTGCTGGGCGGAGGGTCACTTCAGCCCAGGACACGTTTTGGCTTCATAAACCCATCTGCACTGGGCTTTTAATGGAGACCCTGCAGACAGGGTGAGCCTGTGGCCAGCTATGTCTGCAGCTGTGAACTCTCCCACCACGAGGGCTGTTCCTTTCATCCTCAGTGGCCTGGCTTCCAGCTTGTCCTTCCTTCCCTTTGTTTTGCTCATTTTTCCATTTCTCACCACTGAGCAGCAAACCCCTCTTTAACAGCCCCTGCCCAGGTCCCCGCCTGCCCCTCCTTGCTCTGCTCAGCCGGGGATGTCCGAGCGGGTCTGCTCCCGTCCAGCTCATGGACGTACCCTAGGTTCCCCCTGTCTCTGGGAACCAGTGGCCAGGAGACCCCTGCCATGGTTTGTAAGGGCTGATGCGTCCTGCCAAGAGTTCCCCCTCCTCCCTCAGTTTTCCAGAAAGGTGTGAGTGACCTGCCTGTGGCCCAGCACAGGGGCTCTAATGGGTTGGCAGGAGCCTGGAGCCCTCTCCTGTTCTTGCCACCTCATCAATTCTCCAGCTGTTCTCCAGTCCCATCTGAAAAAAATAAATCTCCTGTCTCCCCAGACCAGCCCCCTAGTTTATCTGTGTTCTTTTCCATAAGTGTCTCCATAAAAAGGGATGCTTTGATTTATTCATGACACGTGACTTTCTAGTTGCTTTCTCCGGTATTACATACACACCTCCATAGCTCACCTGCACTGTTTGGCTTTGCAACTTCCAGCTGGGAAGATCCTCTCCAGAGCTGGGACACTGTGGCACTGCTGGTGCTCTGGATCTGCCATGTACCTTGGCTCCATCGTCTGGACAGGCTCTGGGGATGCTGGTTGGAGTCTCTTGGTTGTTGCCCTCTGCAATGTGTCACCTTGTGCCATGGGTGGCTGTGAACTCCCAAGGGTGAGTGTCCCTGCATGGGCTTGTCCTGCTCAGGGAACCTGTCTGAGGCAGGGAAAGGGTTTGCTGAGCAAAGCTGAAGCAGTGGTGGGTGTTTTGTGCCAGCATGGGAATCAGCTGCCAGGGCGTCTTGCAGGCTTGCTGCTAAATTCTAGGACGAGGGGTAAAAGATTGTAAAAGGATAGTATTCTGTTGGTAATTTGGACAAATTAGTGGCTGTGTAATCATCCTAAATTAATCAGTGGATGAGAGATGACAGTCCTGCCACAGGGGCTAGGAAGTGCAAGCCTGCTGAGAGCACCAAGTGGGAGAGGGGTAACAGCTGAGCGGGATGCTGCCACAGCCGAGATGCGCGAAGGAGTGAAACCTGGTATCGGATTTCTTTGCTGAGAGCTGGCTGGGGATCAGCCAGCTAACGAGGCAGTGAGTTCTGAGGGCAGAGGAAGAGCTTGGGACATGGTTGGTGCTCATTAGCAGCGAGAGGCGTGAGAGCTTTCAGCACCCTGGTGCTTTGGGCTGGCCAAGCCTTTGACTGTCCCTGGAAGGAGGGCTCGCACGCTGCTCCGGGTGGCACAGCTCCCAGCAGCTACCAGCCGCTCCTCAGCCAGAACAGCCGCTCCTGAAGCTGTGAATGCTAAAGGCTTGAGAAATTAATTTTGCCTGTCAGAGATTCAAATGTACATGTGTGAACTGTGGTTCAGCAAGCTATGAACCCACCTGGCTGCGCTCCAAGTCTGGGAGCGCTGCTCACTGCAGGGGAGGGGAGGCCAGCAAGTACCTGCCAGTGTAAGCTGGTATTGTCTTCCACATAAAACATGCCCTTAATTAATAGCTAGCATGAACCTAAGCCACTATCTCTGTTATCAATTTGTGGATGTGGTTGGATTGTCTGTCTCCCAGGACAGTAATATCCCTTCATCTTACTGCAAATTGCTCACAGCATCCTTCTATTACACAGGCTTAATGCTTGAAAAATAGAGATTTAATACTCTACCATATCAGACTAAGTGAGGTCAAAGCAATTCATATTCACGATCCAGCAAATTTCCCTGATGGTGTTCCTGTGAGGAATGTGATGTGGAGGATGCAAACCAGAGAGGTCCTGCCCTGGCTCATAGCTGTCCCTGCACCAACAGGGACGGGGACAGTCACCCATGATGGACATGCTGGCTCATCCTTGGGAGGAGAGCGGCTGCACTGTGTGCCCAGGCATGGTGGGTGGGGGCCTGAGGGGTCCCTGCCAGGCTGTGCCCGCCTCTGACCCCATGTTGCTGCCACCCATTCCTGCATTCCCCATTTTGAGGGGTTTTGCTAGAGCAGAACGACAGCAGCCCATGTGTTTTGTGTGTGTGATAGGATCAGAAACTGCTTCGGGGGTTCCCAGTGTGCTGGAGGTTCCCTGATGTGTTTTTAATGAGCTGGCTGAGTGTAAGTTCTGTGTGAGTTTTCCCCGAACTGCTGGTTGTCACCTTGGCTCTGGGCGGAAAGCCTGGGAGTAGCACATCTTGTGTTCACATGTTTATTTTTGTCCTGAAAGGTATATATTTTGAGAAAAAAAATAATAGATGGTGTTTGTGTGTTTCTTCCCCAGCAAGAAAATATTTATCTCCAGGGCTGATGCATATATTCTCAGGACACATCTCTCCTGCATTTGCTTTTATGTGTGTGCCAGGACATGGATTTCACCTGCAACTTGTGAGAAAATATCTAAGCACATAAATTGAAGGAGAAGTTTCGTTTCAGAGGGATTTGTGTTGAGAAATTAAACATGGGTTAGGAGAAATATCCTTTTGCCTTACACAAAATTGGCATAACAAACATAATTCTTCTGGTGTGAACTCAATGTCCCAGACCTGCCACGCTCCCTGACTGCAGAGCAGCTGTGGGCTGGTGTGCACCTTGCTGCCAAGCCTTGGGGCTGGGAGGATCCTGGCTGGAGGCTTGGGGGTGGGACACAGCCTGTGACAGCACAAACCAGTTGGGTTCGGAGGCATACGAGGGCTGGCTGGGACCATCCAGGGAGTCCATGGGCAAGGGAGTGCTCCCTGGCTTTTGGGCACAGGTGGCCAGCCAGGATACAAACATCAGTCTCCAGAGAGTGGCCCGGGAGCAGCTGCGCAGAGGAGGTGACAGTCGGCCTTGGCAGACAGGAGGGGCTGGTTTGCCTTTTCCCATTGCTGTGTGTCCAGACTGCAGCAGTCAGGGTCTTCTGACCCATCCCAAGGCTGCAGCCATCCGCAGGACACTGTGTGGTCTGCCAGGGGGTTATTTCCAGAGCTCCCAGGATCCTGAGCTGGCTCAATCCCATCTGTTGGCTCCAGTGCTCTTGTGATGTGGAGGTGACACTACAAAGACTCCATGCCTTTTTCCTGGCCATAAGAAGCTCCCACTTGGGGAATTTAGCTCAGACCTTGGGAAAGGGGACCTCTGAGATGTACCTCTGTTAGTGGGCAACAAAGGGCAGATTTATATCCTTGTGTTCAAGACCCACAGGAGTTCCAAGAATCCTTTAAGAGGCTAAAGATTATCTATATCATAGACTGTCTTTTCCTTGAACAAATGCTATAGACTATGTAGGAAGACTGTAGTTTGCTTTAACACTGGAAGAGTAGGACTTGTGGATTCTTGGAAGTAATGAGACTGGGATAGGACTGAGGACTGTTATGAGGACACCTGTGCATTTGCCAGCAAGACACCGAATGGGGAGCACAGCTATCCCTGCCCCAGGCCCAGAGAACGCGTCCTGTTGGGAAGCATCAGTGCTGCCGTGCTGGAGCAGGCTGCCTTCTGCACAGACAGCACCGGGCAGCAGCACTGCCACTGAAAACACTTCTCACAAGAAAGGATTGTTCCCAAGTCTGAGGAATTCAGAGAATGAAACTGCTGGACTAAAATTAGGTGGTGCAGCTCACAGTGATGGCTGTACAAACACGCTAATTACAGCAGGACTGGTGGCTCTGGAGCCGCTGTGGTTCCTTGCTGGGACCACCTCCTGGTGACCGGGGGCTGATGCAGCAGTGACTGGAACCTGTGCAGAGAACGATCTGGGGAAGGGAACTGCCAGGCCCGTTGTCCTCCGAGGCACGGTGACACACTGATGAGTGCTGATGGGTGGCTAATTGCTCAGGGCAAGCTGACATAATGGAGCAGTTCTGAGAGCACCTCAGCGGCGGAGGTCAGCAGTGACGCAGGAGGCTTAATTTTTCATAGTGTGCTCCTTGTATTGTTCAACTCCTCCTGTAATGGACTAGCAAATTACCACACTATTTAAAAGGCAGCAATTTATAACATTTTGATAACTGCATGCTCCTGAGGGTATGTCATTCATGCCTGCAGGGAGAATGAGTGAGAGCACTGCCATCCCTGCAGCGTGGGCACATGGGAGTGTGCACACGCACACCTCTGCCATCCCAACACCTCCCCTTCAGTGCAGGTTGGAGACTCATCAGGCCTCCTGGAAAAGCCCTCTCCCTCTCAGACACAGGCTGTCTCTGTCCCATTCCTGCTCATTTCAACATGTTTCTGGTTTAGGGACCCTAGTGACGTTCCAGTGCCCACCCAGTTTCACTGTTCCCCAATGTGAATACCTGGGGTCCATGCGTGCATTGCTCGGGGTGAACCTGGCTGTTTCCATGTTTGCACTGCCTCCTGTCACAGGGGAATTACTTCAGTCGCCAAGGGATGTCCAAGTGCTTGCTCCCACAGAGGAACTGCAATCCTGAGAAGGAGGAAGGGCTCATGGAACTGTACTGATGTGATTTACAAAGCCCCAAGGGCAGCAGACAATTCTTTTAAAGATCTCTTCTTACCTCTTTGGTGGGAAGCCTCCTTAGGGCTCCATCCCAGGTGCAGCTGCCCTCGTGTCTGTGTGCTCTCTGCAGATGCACTCAGGCCACCACGCACATGTGTGGGTGTCCCATTCACTCTGTTTCAGATACACGCTGCCCTGCTGCTGCTGCTGTGTTGCACAAACATCACTTTTGCTGCATGCCAGGAACCTGCCTTTATTTTTCACTGAGGAGTCTGAAGAATTGACTGCCCAAAGAATTTGCATGGAAACATATATCCCTCTCAAGGAACTAAACTCTCACCCCGGCAGCAGGTCAGCTCTTCCTGCACAAATTGGGCTCTTTGCAATTTCCTCACAGAAGCCACTACTTTCCACAGAACCACCAGGTGCCACGTCCTGGGAGGAAGAGAACACAGGATCCGAGTGCTGGTCAGGAGCCCAGGCACTGGTGCGTGCCCTTGTCACACCACAGGAGCGAACAGAGCGCAGGGCAGTGCAGGAGCAGGGAGACACAGAGCTGTGTTTGGGTGGACAGTTTGCAGTGAATGTGCCTGTGGGTTTGACAGCAGAGTGTTCCTACATTAGCACCACAGCAGCAGGTGTTATTAACTGTCTGCTTTCCCTCTGGAGTGGTGTAACTGCTCCATGCAGCAGAGATGCATCCAATTAATCGGATGGATAAAAGTGGTTAATGCACCTTGGAGAAGCGTAATTTAATTGGAAATGATTATTATGTGCTGCTCCTATGTAAAGAGTGTGAGAATCAGCACTAATGGCTCTGTATGAACATGACTCTTAATTGCTCTGTGGTTCTGTGATTTAAGCTTCTTTCTGGGGATGCTTTTGTTTCCCGGAGATCTTCGGTGGGATGCAATAACACACTGGGGTCCAATGAGGTACACTGCCATGAGTCAAGTCTGTCACTCCTCTTTGTGCTGATTCTAGGGTGGAGCTTGAGGCTGTGTTTTGCCTGTGGAACCCACAGGGATCGGCTACTGGGAGCAGCATTCCTGGCTTGTGGTGCCAGCCCACACCTGCCCGGTGCGGGGAGGCAGAGGCTGTTCCCTGCTGCACTGTGTGCCCCGCTCAGCACTGCCTTCCACGCCTTGGATCCACAGGACGCTGCTTCCCTCGCGGGCACGGGTGGCGTGAAGGGCTCGTTCAGCTGTGGCGGCTCCTTGCTGCTGCCACACGGGATGAGGATGCTGTAGGGTTACAGGTGACCATATCGGCAGCCGGAGTGGCGTTCCAGTGAGTCCCTCTCCAGAGGAAGTTCACCCGTGCAGCTGATCAGCAGCACTGTAGGAGAGATGGAAAATGGAGCCTGTAGAGGCTGCAAAGGAGGCAGCAAACCAAGGAAGGGAAACTTTCTCCCCCACAAAGCTGTGAAACACCCCCGGCTCACAGACCATTTGTGGTGTCTTTTACAGCCCCTCCAGTTTACCCAGTGGTGCTACAGGTGAGGAAAATGTGGGTTTGCAAAGGCATGGAAATGTCTGTGAGGAGACAAGACATCAAGCTGCCATCAGAACGAATATATCTGTGCCTTGTTTTCCTGCTTTCCTGGCTTTGGACAAGTGCCACCACAACCAGCAATTTTCCTGTTCTTTTTAAGCTTTGCTTTCACAAGTATCTTAAACGAACTCACTCCATCCCAGCAGAAACAGAATACATTGACAAGTATAGAATAAAAAACCCAGGATTTTTAATCCGTCAAAGGGAAACAGGGAGAGCCTTGGGGTCCTTCACTGGGCTTGTGGTCGCAGACTTGGACACCGCTGGCCTGACGGTGCTCAGTGGGCCTTGCCCATGCCCCTGCCATTCTCCTGGCGCCTCCAGAGGGGGTGGCTGTGGAGAGTGGTCTGGGCATTGTGGTTCCAGTTTTTTCCACGGCAGATCAAGGTGAGTGAGTCTCCTGGCTACAGGCGCATCGATCCTCCTCCCTGGGGACCACGGGAGGGAAGGAGGTGGCTGTGGAGCACGTGTCCCTCCTGTCCTTGAGGCTGCCGTGGGAGAGGCCGGCCGGCTGTGGGGGCTCACCCAGGGCTATGGCTGCTGCTGCCTCTGGGTCTGCCTCTACCCACCAGTGCCTGCAGCTTTCCCACCACAATCTCATCAACAGAGATTCCTTTCAAAACCCCTCACAGGAGCCCAGGCAGTAAAGTTGTAGCCCTGGGCACTGCCAGCTCAAGGGGGCGGCAGGAGTCCGTTTCACAGCTGAGATGGCTCAGATCCAGGGCAGGACAGGGGGACAGGGGGTGCCAGTGCACGGGTAGAGCAGCGGTGCTTCCCTCGGAGCGCACTCCTGAGTGGAGCTGATTTAATAAACAGCAGGAGTGTTTTCCCAGGCCACATGCTGAGCTGTATTCAAAATACATTTGTAAGAACATCAATTTTTAATGCAATTTATGCCAAATGTTGTTGCAAAAGGCAGCCGTTAACATGACATTAATTCAATCACTGGAAATACAGTACGTGCTGCTAAATGAAAACATGTTATTAGTCAATTAGATTAACTGGATGTAACACTTCCAAACACAACATCATATGGTTTCTACATGGTTAATTATGTTGTACAAATTACATGGCAATAAGGCTTAGCACTGGACACACGCATGCAATTAATACATAAGCAGAAAAAACAGCTTGTGATTCACATTTGAACTCCGTAAAAATTATTTGAACTATAAATATCTTGCAAGCTTGAAATAAAGAGGCAGAATTATGCTGATACCATAATGGGCACAGGGTAGTTTCTAAAAGAGCCGGGAAGGCCTTTGTGAGGAGATCACAGATGTTTATTGTTGCTTTCACAACGAGTTTTAATTTGCTTTGAAAAGGCCATTTTAATTTTAAACAGAAACACTCCTGGCCCTGGTGGAGTCCCTCTATGTGCAGGAATCTGTCAGTGCCCACCCAAGCCTCCTCCCTTGTTTGTGTTTTAGGAAGAATTTGCGCCCACTGGTGAGGAATGGTGCCAGCCCCTGGCGCCAGGAGCGGGCACGGTGCCTGGCAGCCCCCACACCAACCCTCTCCGCTGCTCTGTCCCACCACAGAGGCCACCAGGGTGCCCAGGTGGGCAGCCCTGCAGCTCTGCCACCTCTGGAACCCCCACTGGGGGGGTCATGAACGCCCAGCCCGAGAGTTCTGGAAAGAGGAGGTTGTTCCTGGGAAGGACTTGGTTCTGCGGCCAGAGGGCAGCTGCAGCCCAAGACGGACATCCAAGGCAGCAGCCTCATGCTGTTCCCTGCAGAAGTGCCGGACAGCTCATCTCTCTGCACACGCGGCAGAAACAGGCGGGGGATAGAGCTCTGGAAATGCAGTTTTATACCTATTGCTGCAATAATTATTGAAGCTCATGGAAATGTGACTTTTCCCCTCAGTTACTCCACCAGTAATCCTAACAAGCATTCCAGCAGGGCTTGGAGGGTGGGGGAACATAGACTGCCCCACACTGGCGCCTCCATGGCACCAAAACAGTCTGGATGGTGCAACCAGGGGCGTGAATGAGGGGGAAAGGGAGATGCACTAGAGGTTGACACCCCAGGGCCCTGTGGCTTCACCGATGGGGGTGGGTGCAGCACTGGCAGCTGCAGCCCCAGCTCCTGGGTGCCCACCCCTGTCCAGGGACTGGTGCTGATATGGGCAGTCTGACGGTGCTGGGTTGAGGTTTAATTTGACAAAGCCAGGGGCATGGTCCGGCAGCCACCGGTGCAGCAGAGTATGGCTTATTGGTTTCACAGGGAGCGATCTGAGCAGCCACTGTACAGCTGGCACAGACACAGCAGCACACTACTGCAGCCACTGACAAAGCAGTGATAAAGCTCTTGAAGATATTCCTGTCTCATCTGTCTCGACTAAATCAGAGCAAAGCTGGAAACATCAGAGGAGGCAAAACGTAAAAGCAATAAAAAACTCCTGACTCCCATTGAAGGCAGAATGTGGTCCAACATGACCACTGGCAGCAGAAGGATTTCACATGATTGGGAGCTGCTTACATGAGGAATTGTTCATTATTTAGTGGCTGCTTAAGGGGCTGGGGAAACAAAAATCAAAGCTCCTGCTGTTCTCTGGTTGATGAAAGTGCTGCAGCTGCCCCACTGCAGCCGTGTTTACCTCCAGCCTCACCTGCACCGGGAGCTGGAGAGGAGTCTGGCTGCTTGCTCAGAAATGAAAGCACTGAGAATCAATCATTTGTTTACATTGTAGGACTTGTTGAAAATCAATTGGCTCCACATGCTGCAGATCTGATTGCATTTTGTTAGCGGTCACAGGGAATGGTTTTCCCTTGACATGTCTGTGTTCGTGGTTTCTCCAATGCATCAGTTGTACCAAGCTTTTAGGATAATTGAGACTGAGCAACAATCCCCTTTATAAATATTAACTCTGATATGCTTGGGAAACTCTGCCTCTCCTGGATGAATTTTTAACTAGCTTTTTAATCTATTGTTCCTTGTTAGAACAGCAGGAGCATTCCTTGGTGCCTGCTCCTGCCTCCTCAGCTCCAAGAGAGTGGCATCCCTGCTGAACCTCGCTCCCAGGGCAGGGACCCAGAGCGCCGGGACCCAGAGCGCCGGGTCCTTGAGCAGGGCCTGCTCCTGCCCTGCCCATGGGGACAGCCCCACAGAGCAGGGACACAGGGCTGAGAGCAGCCAGACAGGGGCTGAGGAGAAGTTTGGTTCTCCCAAAGGGACTGGTACACAGGGATGAGTTCCCATGTGGATCCTTGGAAGTTTCCTTAGGTGATGCCTGGGACAAGCAGAGCCCAGCAGCAGGGTAGTCTCTTGGAACAGATGCCTGTCCCTGTGCCCACCCATGGCAAACAACCCAAGTGATGCAGCCTCAGCACCCAGGGACAGGCAGCCTCAGAACGACTGGGGAGACAGCGCTGTCTGAGCCATGGGAGCTGCAGAGGTGGGGGACCAGACCCAGCCCCAGACCCCTGCACCTGGGGACCCAGGACACACTGATGGAGGGATGTCCCCTGGAAGGACATGCTGTGCTCCAGGAGCTGGGAAGGCTGTGGAATGGGTTCCTCTCTCTAGCAGGGGCTTCCAGGCCCCTCTGAGCCCTCCTTTCTGTTGGTGTTTGGTTCTGCAGAACAGCTGGTCACAGTCCAACAACTCTGGCCTGGCTCAGCTGAACTGTTTCTTTCCCCCCACAATCAGATGTTGCCTTCTTTAATATTATCTGAACATCTGTCAAACTGTGGATCTTTTTGTGAAACCTCTGTACAAGAAGAGACAAAAGGCAGCAGGGATGCTGTTGAAATGAAAGCCCTACTTTACATTTCAAACGCTTTAACAGATTTTACTTTTCTTTCTTTTTTTCTTGGATTTTTAATAAAAGCTTTTAAAAGACCCTTTTTTTTCCCCATGGTGATTGCTTGCCAAAGGACATGTCCGTGGGGATGTGAGGAAGCTGTTGCACTCAAAGGTTGCACAAGTCACTGCCCCAGCTAGGCTCGGCGTTCCAGGCTGGTGCGTGCCTGTTCCAGTGGATCGGCTGCTGATCTTCCATGGGGGCGGGATGGATGGATTGCCTGGAGAACCCAGGCATGTGCTGCCAGCATTTGCCTAATAGGCACCTCAGAAATGTGTCCTGGGAGCTAAGCTTGCCTCCTGAGCAGCTGCTGTTTCTCTCCAGTAAGTATGTAAAGCCTAGCACATTCCCAAGTGCAGGAGGTTTCTGTGGGGGTCCAGACGCTGCATGCTGCCACTGTGGCTGGAAGACCCCGGGGGAACTCCAGAGCTTCATGACAGGAGCAGCATCAGGTGAAATAACTGTTCTTGGGCACCCACTCAGGCAGTGCTTTCGGATTTCTAAGCAGTCTGTATCACACTGTGGTTATGATTAAAATGCTTCTGTGGTCAGTAGCAGTGGCGCTTGCTCTGAAGAGTGCACAGAGATTTAAGTCCAAGAAATCCATTTAGTGTTCTCGCAGGCCAGGCTGGGGACAGTAGCATTTATCCCATGCGGAGCCAGACCCTGGCCCAGCTCTGCCCCAGGCTGCACTGCCCGCCCCTGCCCGGGGCCACAAGAGGTGGCCAAAGCAGCCAGATGCCAAAGAGCTCTTGCAGCGCGTCCCAGTGCCCTCTCCTGCCCCCAGTGTTGTGGTGCCTCACCTCTGTGGCTGCTCCACAGCCACCCCTGGCACACTGCGGGCTGGAAACAGTTCCGGGTGCCTGGGATGCTCCTGGCCCCTCCGCCCATCACTCTGGCTGGTGGCAATGCAAGGCACCTCCTTTGCAAGGAGGAAAATTAAATTCCTGATAGCAGGATGACTGCTAGATGTTGGGAGGCATTCCTTAGCTGACACTGGCCCAGTAGCTGGGGGAGCCACCGGCTGGCTGTCGTGCTGGCCAGCTGTACCCATATTTCAGTGCTTGGGGAGGGTGGGTTATTTCCTGGCTGCTTGGCATGGTTGCAAATTTTAGTGGAAAAGCTAAACCAAACAGACTGTGGAGTGTCACACCGTGTTAACTCTGTGCAGAGAAGAGTTGTCAAACCTGCAAACAAGACATGGGAGAAGCCTGGAATTGACACCGGCGCTGGTGTCTGTGCGAGCGGCTGCTGAGGCAGGAGCTGGGACACCTTCCTCACTAACAAACTCACTGTCAGTGTCTGGAGCTCAAACCAAGGCTGATGGAAGTGGATTTATTTAAATTGCCAGGATAAATTAACTTTTAAAGTCACAGTGAAAAAGTCTGTGCTGTGAATAAGGGCCATGAATATTCAGGCACATGCACTCATTGAATTAGTTTGTTGCAAACATATTTGGAGGCAGCTGTTCATTTAATAATCAGGGATAATCACAGAAATAGGCGACCGGTTACTCCATCTAAATTGCATGGTTAAAATTATAATTTTATAACTCTATCTCAGCAATTAGATTTAATAGCTGTGGAAATCCAGCAAAACCCAGTTGAGGGAAAGCTGTTACTCCTTTAGTGCAGAAAAGCCAAGGTCAGGCTAGGGTTCCCCCGTGCCCACACTGCAGAGTCGCTGGGGCTGGGGCTGTTTCCAATGCTGCCCAAAGTCCAGAGCCGGGACTTCCGGGCTAAACACTCTGATGCCAACACTGAACCAGGCAGGGGTTAATTTTCTTGGCATTTCCTGTCTTCATTACAATATTTGTCCCAAGAACAGATTAATTCCTCTCATTCTTTCTGCCTTTCCAGCCTTTTGTCACAGGAATGCATTTCACAGGACTGTAATGTGTGATACTTGCTCTGAGTTATGGCTCTGCCATACGCTGTAAAAGTTTGACTCTCTCAGTATTGTACATTTTGATTCTACCCCTGCAGGCTATAAACAACCCAAATTACCTTTTTCTTTAGCTTCCAAGAGGACTAATCCCCTGTCTAGTGCTTTATCAGTCAGTTGAGAAAGAGTGAGACCAACTTGCCAATCCAAACAGAATATATTGGAAAAACTGTATCTCCACAACACGGCCCCTTGGCATAACACCAACCAGCTCAGCCAGTGAGCCCTGGTGCTGCAGTCACTCCTGGTTCTGTGATGGACCAGCTGCAGATGCACCACCCACCCCTCATCCCTCCTGCCCCATCAGCCTCTCCCCAGAATTCACGACAGCCAGGGAAGGGACGTCCTGGCTCTCCTGCCCACAACAAGCAGCTGGAGCCCCACTCCTCTCCAGCACCAGGCCAGTGTGGTTGCTCCAAGGTTTAACACTTTACTAGAAAATGAGAGGTTAGAGCATGTTCCAGAGGAGAAGGAAATTTATTGTTGCCCTGGCCCTGCAGCAAAGCAAAACTCAAATAACCCAGGTGTGGGGAGGACAATAAATCCCTGCTGGCAATCACACCACTAAAAGGATGGTGACAGCCACAGCAAAGTTTGGCCAGTTAATATTTCTCATATCTGGGTGAGAAAAATAGCAATATTTAAAATTATATCTCTGCTGAATTACACAAGGGAAAAGCCCAGAAATCTGTAAGGCCTTCCAAACACCTTGCTGCAGGAGGTGCTGGATTGCAGAGGGCTCCTGGGAGCAGCAGAGGGTTCCAGGGGTCTCCTCCCCACTGTGTTTCTCTGCTGAAGGATCCCTCTGGGTAGGGGACTCTCTGCCCAGCCAGCCCTGGTGCCACATCCCGCCCTGAGCCAAGCAAGGGGTCTCTTTTTGTGAAGGGGAGAGCAAAACAAGGAGAGGGAAAGGGCAAGGAGTGAGGCTGCCACAGGCATCAGGTGGGTAAAGCACTCGAGGGGTGCAAGAAGTGGGGTCCAGCCTGTGTGACCTGGTCAGCGACTGTTTGGCTCAGTGACCTCTGGCAGCCCTCCCGCTGCCCGGAGCGCCACCGCAGCCAGCGTGGGACAGGCGTGGAGCAAGGTGTGCGTGCCTGCAGCTCTGGCTGGCGCTTCTGAAGTGGGATGGGGAGGGTACTCATCACCCTAAGAGCTCTAATTCCTTCTCCCATTTAAAGACTTAATTATGAGAAACTTTCACGTCTTAATTTTTATTTCCAGACAATCACTATTGCGAAGCCAGACTTGTTCACTGAGTAAAGGTGCTTGGCTGGGGGTCCTGGGAACAGCAGGGCACATGAAGTAAAGGAAGCATTTCAGCTCAAAGGGTGCTATAAATTTTCAATGTGTTTTTGTTTTATGCTCCAGGTGAAGGCTACAGAAGCCATCAATCCTCTTCCTGGCTGATCCTGACCTGCTGGTGTGCAGGCAGGCTGGGCAGCATCTGTCTGGGACACCCCTGTGAGGGTGAAGGCGAGGGAGTGTCCGGGACCATTTCGGTTTGCCCTCAAAAAATTATTTTCCATGAATGGAAGATACAAGCCACCGAGGGATATTTGAGTCTTCCCGATCTGATGCCTGAAATACCTCTCTGTCTGCCCACAGAGCGCTCTGGCACAGGAGCCAGCGCGGTGCCAGCATGGCTCCCCCCAGCACAGCTGCCCTCTCCTCCCTCCACCACATGATTCACGAGCTTTCACATCTCTGCCATTAGCCTGTTAATCCAGCACCTTGCTCCAGCCACACCACGGGGGAGGATTTATGGTTCTTACAGATCAATTTCATTATCCCAGGAGGAAAATCAGCATCTTGTTATGGATAAAATGACAATAAACGAAAAGACCATTAATTTACGATCTTGCCACACAGTGGCACTCAAACAGATTCCCATTAATGGCTTGTTATTATCACCTCCCATACTGAGCTAATAACAGTTCCTGGGAAAAGCCATCCTGAGCATTGGGAGGGGGCTGCTGCTGTATGTGAGGGATCCCAGCCCTGTCCCACAGTGGTAGGGCAGCCTCCAGCCCTGCTGCCCTGTCCTGCCAGGCCAGGGAGGGAGACAGCAGCCAACCCTGGCATTCTGGAGGGAGATGCTGCTACTGTCCCTCCCCATGGGATGTGGGATTCAGAGCCTTTTGCAAAGGCACAGAGAAAAGTGAGGCTGGGCTGGCTGCATCCTCTGGGGCAAGGGACCAGATAGATCTCTACAGGGACCTGCTGAGCGCTGGGGACCCTCATCCCATTCTCCTCTCCATCCCCTCGCACCAAGGATGGTCCCAAGAGCATCACCTGCTGACAATGGGGCTCCGCTAGGCAGCAGTTTAATTTTTGATGCAGGTTGATCCCACTGATGGCAAATGGATTTGTGGACTGTTGCAGACCAAGGCCAGTGGGGTCCTTGCCTGGCTGAAGGCTGCAGGGTCCCCACCAACCCTCAGGGCCATGGTCCTGGTCAGGTAGCAGGAGCAAGCTGCAGTGCAGCTGTGCTGGTGGAGATTGATAGATGGGACGGATGGAGGGTGCCAGGCAGAGAGGGGAGGAGGAGCTGCCAGCTGGGAGAGAGCTGCCTGGGGAGTGGGGTAAAAACCCGATTTTTCTATTTGCTTGCATCTCAAAAAGCCCAGAAACATTGGCTTGACATTAAATGACTTTTCAAAAACTTCTACAAAGCAGAGAGTACCATAAAACACAGAACAAAGGGCAGCCTTTGTGTGTGGGGAAGTGCTTCATTTGGTCCAAAATGAAGAACTTAACATCCTTACTGAATTTGTTCTTTGTAAGAACATTAAAGGCATCAGGTGGAAAAGCACCAAAACTTCTCCTTAAAACACTGTCCTTTTGAAAGCCAAATAAATTGACAAACCAAACTCACTGTCAGCAAATTTGCTTCTTTGCCACAAAATATTTCATTTTAGTAACTGCTCCTGGCAGCTCTGCCATGCCTGCTCGGTGCCTGTCCTGCGCGTGCCGGGGCTGTGCTGTCCCCAGCCGGGTGCGGTGCCGCGCTGGCCCGGGCAGGGTGAGCTCCCCCCGGGCGCTGCCCAGCGCCCTCCGAACACAGCTGAGCACAAACTGCATCCTGTGCATTCTGCTCAACACATCTTTTGCATGACAAGTAAACATGTGAGGAGCTGATCTCCATGAACACAGTTTTACAGTAATACAACAGTACAAATAAATACTCCAGCATATCTCCCAGTGTCACTTTTATTTACAGTTAAGTGACCTGTTATTACTGACCCCTCTGCCACAAAGGCCTGATTGAGAGGAGGCCACAGAGCAAGCAGGGCTGGTGTGAGAGTGCATCATGCTAAATAATTCATAACGAGCACTGTGGTTGTTTCAGTGATATATGTAAATAGGAGCTCCGCAGTTTGTAACTTACAGTCTGGGTTGTTTTATGAATTTTAAAAGGAGAAAGTCTTCACTCTTTGGTGCAGAACTGAGAGGAGTTTCTGTTCCCTGAAGTCCCGTCCCCGGGAGCCAGCTTCACAGGGCTGGCTGAGGCAGGAACAGCCTGCTCATGGCCTCTTCCTGCATTAGCACTTCTTAAATCTGTTTGCTGCCGTGTTTTACCTGTGGCTTTATGTCAGTCCCTGCAGGACCAGCTGCAGATCCGGAGGATAGAAGCTGTCACCCCAAGGTGGGAACGCAGCATCAGCATGTAAGAGCATTGGCAGAGCGTCCTCCCCACACATCATCCAGCTGCAGGGACCTGAGCCCCAAAACCCCAACTCTGAGTTTCTCATCAGCTCAGGGAGATGCCTCTGCTGCAGGAGGGAGCCAGGTTGCCACCTGGACCAAAGGCAGCAGCAGATCCCAGGGCCAAAGTTTGTGAGGCAGAGCTGAGCTCCCCAGGGAGTGTCTGGGCTCATGCCATGCTGAGCCCCATGTACTTGTTACAGCTCTCATGAGGAAAGTGTTTACCTTTTATTCCACCTTTTAATTCAACATCATATTTCCTCTTTTATGAGAGCAGGATAAGAGGAGCTCCCAGACTGTCTCTTGAAGACCATTTATTATTTATTCATTCTGTTTCTACCTTGTTTTTCTGTCTCTCCTTATTTGAGAATTGTTCTGCTCCTTGATATTATTCCTGTCCCTCTGTAGTTCTTACCTATTCCTACAATACCCTCCAGAGACAGGGTAATCACTCCAAGAAAATTGACTTACATTCAATGGCAAAAAGCTTCATTAAAACCCAGGTAAGGCTCCCAAAGGTACCTTCTGTTCCTCAGAAATATTCAACAAAGCTCGTCCTTCCAACAACACGTGCTGAGGAATTTCAGCAGGGCTGCATGTGGGCTCCTCTGGGCTCTTGCACCAGCATGCGGGCGGGGGGAAGCTCAGCAGTCCCGCGCTGCTTGGGGAGCTCTCCCTCCCTCACACGGGTTTTGCTTCCCCAGAGTGCTGCCTTCAAGCCTGGCAGCTTTCCTCTGGGCACCCTCTGGGATCCCTTGGGACCCTCCAGCTGCCTTCCAGACCATCCAGAGAGGCATGTAGCAATCCCACCTCTTCCCAGAAAAGCCTTGCTGGCTTGGGCACACCTGCTGAGGCACACCTTGTAGTCCTGGGCATGGGGCTCACCCCGTCCTGTCCTGTCACCTGCTCCTGTCCCAGCGGGACACACCGCCCTGAACCAACCCACCCCAGGAGCCAGAGCAGCTTCTCCAGAAGATGTGATGGGTGGTCAGGCCACCCTCCCCTCTCTGTGGCTTTGCATTTGTGGTGTCCATGTGTGTCCTGTTCAGTGGCTGCTGCCCCGTGGCACTTCTGAGGTGCTGCTCTGCTCCTGCACACCTGAACTGGTGTCGGTGGCACGTTTGGTACATCACTGCTCACCCTCCCTGCCCTTCCCAGCCCATCATGTGTTTGTCAGAGAGACAGGGATTCTGCCGCTGCCACGGCTGAGTCTGCTGCCTTCTCTGGGAGCTCCTGTGTGCACAGGGTCTGTCCCAGCCCGGGGGGGAATATGCTGCTGCTGGGGAGTGGGGAAGGAAGGGAAAACAGGGGACAAGGAACTTCCCTTCTGCTTTAGCTTTTCTTAATGGCCCATGAAGGTTTTCCTGCACTTCAAGTAATACTGAACCAGGTTCTCTGTGTCCTCTGCAAGCACACCATGGAGTTGTGGTGACGGTCAGGGCACGCATCACTCAGATACAGTAAAAGTCTCAGAACTGTCATTGATGGGATGATTAAGGAGTAGGGGCTCCCTCAGCCAGAGGCTGCAGCTTTGGCCCCTCGCATCTGATGGGAGCAGCTGGGGGCTGCGAGGGGCTGCTGGGCTCAGCTGAGAAAGAGGGAGGCAAAGGGGGAGCCCCTGCCCACCCGCTGCTGGCCAGTGCTGGACGCCCTCGCACCAGGGACAGTGCTGCTGTGTGGGGGCGCTCAGAGGGAGCAGCGTCCTGCAAGGGCTGCCGGCTGCTCCTGGTGTCACAAAACAAAGCCAAAGCTGCTGGTGTGGGCTTTGCAGGTAAGGCATGCCACGCCTTGACAGGGGATCCTTCAGGAAAAAGAAATGATGCTTGTGTAGTATTGTCTGGGAACAGTGAGGCTGGAAAACTTGCCTAAAAATAACTTAGAAAGTCAATCTCTCCTCCTCCTGCAGCAGAGGAGTAATTACCGCTTTGTAAAGCTTTTAATTTTTTTAACGTTGCATATAAATACTGCTGCTTCAGAGTTCAGAGGCAGGGATTTTAAATCTAATCCACATTTAACAAGGCTATTAAAGAAAATGTTTAAGCTGCCAGAATTTAACTGATTAAAATATTTAATAAATCTTACCCCCAAAAAGGGGGGAAAAAAGGGAAAAAAAGCAGCAAGAAGCCAAGATCACATGGCTTTTATATGTGCACTACTGAGAGTGCTTTAATGGGAAATGGAAACCCAAAAGATTGCAATAATCCTGCCAAAAAGGCCCAAATGTATTATAAAAATGTTTAAAGCTCCATTTAAGTTTTTCTAATTAACTTGGTAATCACACTGGCATTCGCACTCCATCAGGCTCCTGGAAGATCAGATGCCTCCCGATTACTGGAGCAACCTGAGAGTGGTGGGAAAAGCAAGGGGCTTCTCTCCTCCCCAGGGAACCCAGGCATTGCTTTTCAGGCTCCCTTGCCTGGGTGCAGGACTCGGGGGTCTGCTTTGGCTCTCCTCTCCCCCCGGCTGGTGAAAGGGTGTCAGTCTGCTGGCACAGAGGAGCATCCCGGTGGGATGCAGTTTGCTTCCCAGCCGAAGGTGCCCTGGGAGCTTTGTGCCAGCCCAGCCCCTGCACAGGACTGTGAGTCCTCTCTGCCTCCTGCTCTGCAGCACACCAAGGCAGGGATTTTTTTTAGTTTTGAGATTAATCTCTCTTAAATGGAAGAAGGTGGGGAAATAGAAGTGTTTGGATCCTTGTAGGTGGTGCCTGTTTCTGCAGGCACAGTGGGAGGAAGAGACATGTAGCTGGAGAGATACTGGTGTGAACTGGGAGCAAGTACAGTGAGCTTTGGGATCAGCCTTTACTGGAGCCATCTGGGGCCAAGTGCATGGTCAGCACGATGTCTGCAGCATCCCCTGTGGCCTGAGGTGCTGAGGGCAGGAGAGGGCGCTTGCTAGAGCCCTTGCTGCAGCAAGTCAGCTCCTGCCCTTGTGCCGAGGCTGCCCTGGACAGGGGGCAGGCATCCTAGCAAATTAGCAGAGATCCACATTTTGAGGCTGTATCTTTTGTTGGCTGATTCCGAGAAATGCCCCCAAGCGGCAGTGTGCATTCTGCAGGAGATGGTCACTGGAAAATCTAAGGTCGAGGTAGAGCCATGTAATGTCATGGCTGAAGGCTCTGGCAGACACTTGGTGATGAGGTGTTTGGTGTTATAGGGGAAATGACACAGGAATGTGGAATGCATTTGAGCAGAGGCTCAGCCCCAAACACCAGGAGTGTGTCCTGAGCTCTGGTAATGGTGGACCTGGGCCTGCTGCTTCTCCAGGAATCCCATCTGGAGAAATGCTCGGGTGACTTGCAGCTCTCTGCATCCTGGCTGGCACAGGTGGGGTGCCTGCCTCTCCTGACACTGACACCCACGGGTTCTGCTCTTGCTCCCAGCCCGGGCACAAAAGAACAGACCTGAAGCATCACTGAGTCTCCGAATGTCCACCAGAATTTGACCAGAGATGATGATTTTGTCTGCTGCCGAGAGCTCCTGGCTCAACACAGACAGCTATTGCTTTCCTCCCACCTGCACAGGCACCTGCATTTCCAGTTGCTTCCTCTGCTTTGCCTGGAGACAGCAGAAACCTTGCATCCAAAGCTGTGGTTGTCTTCCTGGCAGCAGTCGGAGCACAGCTGGAGCAGGGCTGTGGAGGTGCAGGGATGCACACGGGGCGCTGAGACCAGCTGTCCTCGCTGTGGAGGTGGCAGCAGCGCGTCGCCTGGGTACCCAGTGATTTCCATTCGGTGTCTGTGGAAGGTGACGGATGCACCTGTAACAGACGCAGGGCATGCCCAGTGTGTGGCCACAGCTCCCTGGACAAGTCTGCAGTGACAAGTGCTCAGACACATCCTCGTGCTGTACAAATTGTCTAACACTTGAAGCTGTCAGACATGAGTCCTTTACCCAGGTATATTTTGAAGATATAATCTCCACGACCCAGCAGTGCTGCCTGCAGTCTGACAGGGGTGACAGCAGCTCCTTGGGACTCTGTTGTGCCATCACCCTGCACCTGCTCCCCCTCCTCAGGGCTTCCTGCAGCCACAGCCCGGTACTGTGCCTGGTGATGGGGTTTGACTTCTCTACGTTCTCCTCCAGCCCAGTGAAATTTTATTTTCTTAGTCACATCTCTTGGCAGTGTTAATCTGCATTATTAAAAATGAGATTTACTACTACTTAAAGTTTTCATTCAAAAGCTTTTTCTCAGGCTGTAGGTCTGTTTCCTTGCCATGTTTCAGCATTTCAACTCTACAGCATGGTGTGCTTGGCTCAGGTCTGCTGGCAGGAGACTCTGCAGGGCCACGCACTCACATCTGAAGCAGATTTGGTCCTAATCCAACTCTCTTTGCTCGGCTCTTGCTTCCCTGAAGAGCAGCTGTGTGGTGCCCATGCTGGCTCATCTGGTGTCCCCAGCGGCTGGTGGCCAGACACGGGGTGTTCAGATCAGAGGGTTCCTTTGCAGCATCTCGGCATTTATTTGAAAGGTGTCCTGGAAGAGAGTGCAGGAAAGGAGCTCTGGGCTCGCAGGACGTGCTGCTGTGGGCTCTGGGGCAGACGTGCAGGGCTGGTACTAAAAGCTGTGGAGGATGTGCTGTTTACCGATCAGCGCCTGCTGTGCCTGGCCTGGGACAGGCCAGCAGCTCTGACAGCAGGGGCTGACTGAACAATCATCAAGCTGTTTGCCTAATGCAGCAGTTCCGCAGCTTCGGTGGAATTCATAAAATCTGCCTCAGCAGATTCCCTGGATTATCGTGGCAGGAAGCTGAACCCCCTTGGAGACCAGGAGCACAGCCCTTCCCCTCACAATAATAGTTGTGTTTCCAGAGCGTCTCTCCTGCTGCACCGCACGGGGCCTGGCCAAGGTGGTGGTGAAGGTAAAAGTGTTGGGGAGCCATGCCCCAGCGCTGCCCAGCCCAGCAGGTCGCGGCAGGAAAGCCCAGGGGTTTGTGCCGGGGGTCAGCATGTGACAGCGTTTCCTGCCCGGGAGATGCTCTCAGCAGCTCTGCTGTCACTGCTGGGCGTTAAACACTCAGCAGAAGCACCACGTGGCTCCCAGACAAGGGTTTGACTTGTGCTGAAACACAAGAAAAGCCCAAAGGAGGAAGTCTTGGTGGGCAAACTGGGCAAAGAGGGATGTGGGTGATTTTGCATTTTAAAACACAAACTCTTTGAAACTGAATGCTGGTACCTGTCTGTGCAAATGGCTGTGGGAGCTGTTTTCTTGGTCTGAATTTTGCCTTGAATAATATTAAAAACAGAGTGCAAGAAGTTTGAGGAAAAAACATTTTCTAAAAAGCAGCATTTTTCAACCATGCTGTCCTCTCCAGTGCCACCTCCCGTGCAGGGTGGCCATGACCCATGACTGGCGGGGTCTCTGCTCCCTGTGCAGGAGCAGGGGCTGGATTCAGGTCCCAGTCTCTCTGCTCCAGCACACCTGCCCCTGGGGCACAGCCGTGGCTCGGTGGGGTGGCTTCTCTTCCAGGCTGAGCCTCCCGCAGATGTGCCCGGCGCTCCAGCCCCAGGTCCTCTGCTGCCACCTGCGCCTCATCCATGGCATTCCCCGCCTCGGCATCGCCTCCCCAGGGCTTTCACAGCTCCCTTCATGTGTTAAAGAGGTTTCACTATCAAACGGGAAGATACTCTGCAAAACAAGATACTGATGCAAGTGTTGAGCCACTTTATTGGCTTGTTCACGTATTAGCAGCTGTGGCTCCCTTCCTGCTGCTTGTACTCTGAATGGATTTTTATTGCTTAATTCTCTGTAAGTGAAGTGCTAGCAAATTGTAAAATCCTATTGCTTAACATGTAGCATTAAGTATTGAACTAGCAAAAGAATCAATTACAGGTTTGGTCACTGATTAGCTTGACTTTTTATGGAATTTAACGTCAAATCTCATTATAATTCTGCTCTTTAATTCAGGAAATAAAGCACATGTGGGGAGCTAATAGCTGATAGCAGCTCTGCTCCAGCTCTCCTGCTGGGGGGATGCTCAGTGCTGTGCTGCCTGGAGGTTTCATCTGCTCTCCACCCCTCCATCAGGGCAAGGCCAGTCCTGAGGGTCCATCAGGGCCCCCAAGTCCTGCAGAAGATACAACTGAGCCCGAGTTTCTCTGCCCTCCTTTCCTCACCTGTGGAAATTCCAGGGGCTGGCTGGTGGGCTGGGGAGAGGTGGCCCTGATGCATCTTCCTGTGTCTCCTTTCCACTCGCTCCCCTTGCGATTCCTGGCGGGCTGGGGCGGCTGAGCAAACACCCTCCTTGACGAGGATGACCCAGCCCCAGCTGTGGGCAGCACCTCAGCCCAGGGAACAGCTGCTTGCTGGGCTTTGCAGTCAGGCTTGGACCGTGTCCTTACTGCCAAGCCCTGTGTGCAACATAATGGATGTTCAGCATCTGAAATCCTGACAGGGCCTCTGAGTCTCCTGTCTTGGGGGGAAGCAGCAGGGGAAGCTGGGAGCTGCAGGTGCTTCACAGGAGCCTTTAGCCGACGGCCATGTGGCAGAGGACTCTGGCCTCATTTGGGTCACTAGGTCCATCCAGGAGCTTTAAAAACTGCCTGGCTTCTGGTAAAATATCAGTGTAATGACCCAGGGCAAGGGAACTATGAGGAGGTATGTGAGCCCAAGTTAAATTCTAGCAGAAAGTGTTAAATCAGTTGTAATCTGTGTCTGGTCTCCCCCAAAACACCTCCATGGGAGGGAGGTGCAGGGGAAGCTGAGCTCTTCCCTGGGGTATGCGATGTCAGTGTGGTATGGGATGTGCCATACTGGGTGTGGGGGCAGCCAGCGTTTCCCTCCCTCCATCTTCCAGGGCAGAGAGGGAAGGTGGGGAGAGCTCATGCTGAGCCGCTGCCCTCCTGCTTCTCCTCCCGCTCAGAGCAGCGAGTCCTGCGCATGGCTCCCGTGGCAGTGCCAGGCTGTGCAAAGCCCCTGCAAAGGGCTGTGGGCTGTGGCAGGTGACAGAGGCTTTGCACTCTCCCGGGGCTCCCCGGGGGCTCCTGGTAGTCCTGTGGGGCTGACCCCTCCCTGCCCTGCTGCTGGGGGCTCTGGTTCTCCACATCCTCCTGGCTCCCATCACCAGTGGCTGCCTTTGCTGATGGACAACTGCAATTGGATTTCCAAATTACACCGCCTCAGATTAGATTCAATATCCCTTTTCTCAGGCCAGACAACTCCTTTATTCCTTTTCTTTCGATTGCGTGGGGACCCTCCGTGCAGCTCAGACCCTTCGGCAGAAAATCTCTGCTGCACCGAGGCTGTCGTGTGCTGTTGCAATAAACTGGAGACACAGAGCTCCAGCACGAACAGCAGGAGAGCAGCAAGTTTTCCCTTCCAGCACTGAGATTTCTGGAGGCTCCTGCTTGTCTGGCTGAGCTTATCCTCCTTCCAGGAGCAGCTCTGCTGGCATACTAATTTATAGCGTGCTTGAGCAGTCCCCCTGCATCCTGAGTGAGGAGGGTTTGGGAAATTAAAGTCTGTAGAAAATGCATCAAAAATCTGATGTCCTCGAGCAAGACAGCTGTTTTTCCAACCACCGAAAGGGAGGCTGTGCCTTACTGCAGCCGCTGGGGGCCAGTGGGGGCAGAGGAGCACAGGCTGGGGCAGGGGATGCGGCGCTGGTGTCCTGGCGAGGAACAGGAGGCTGGGAGGGTGCCCAGGGTCTGTGGGCACTGGGAGCACAGTGCTGCCCAGCAGCCACGTTCCATCTGGCCGGCGCTGGGCTGGGCACGTTCCTGGTGCTCGCAAATAATAAATAACAATAATGATTATGGAAGCGCTATGCATGTGCCCCATGGGCTCTGCAAAAAAACCCTTCTACATCAAAATCCAACTGCAACGTTTTCCCCCTTGTCTAATTCACAATATATGCCCATAAAAACAATAATTTATTTGTACAAGGGCAATTCCCGAGGTATTTAGCGAAGATTGGTAGCTGCTGACTGTATCCTATCCTAGCAGAATAGACCCAGTGGGATTCCTGGGACTTTGTGCAAGTGCAGAAGTGTCTTGGGGGTGTATATTAAAAAATCATTAAATGACATTATATTGTCTACTTGGGATTAAGCTCTGGGCTAGGTCTAGTCCCACCCCCAGTCATGTCTCCTAACTTGCTCTCGATGTCCCTGGGCTCTGAGCCTGGCTCAGCTCCTGTTGTTCAGGACAGAAGTTGAAAGCAAATGCTGCTCCCCATCTCCAGTTTTGACTTTCACATCATGGCTCTTCAATGTGCTGAAATCTGTGTGGTGTTTAAAATTCAGCTATGTTTGTCAGAATTCAATTACCCCTGAAGATTACACAAAGATTATCAAAGTTGTAAACAGCAGAATATGCTCAGAGATCAATGAAGCGCAACAAAGACCATATTTAACAGGAGAAATAAAAGTAGGAGCATGCTGGCAAACCCTGACAGTAGAGCATAATGTCGCATCATCACACTGAAGGTTGGGAAGTAATTGAAATCTATGTTAAAGCACAATATATCCCTGTGCAGATTGCAGGCACAGAACCCAATTCCAGTTCTAATATCCGAGCAATTCATTTGGTTTAAGCAGATCCAGGCTCGGAGGATTCTCGGTAGGTGCCAGTGCAGAGCACCCTGCAGGGTCTGCAGTGCTGCCCACGGCGTCCCCGCTGCCCCCCTGCCGTGCCCCTCTCCTGGCAGCTGCAGGCAGCAGAAGCCCTTTGCTGAGGGAATGGGAGGATTAGGGGTCAGAATGATTGTCCTCAATACAAATAAAGCACCCTGTTCATTTTTGTTTGAGTGGATTTGGTAGGAAGCTGTTTTCAGCCCTGTAGCTGTGCCCGTGGGCAGCACTGAGGCAGGCACTGTGGTCAGTGGTCAGTGGTCAGTGACTGCCTCTGCCTGTGGGCACGGCTGATCCTGGTGCCAGCGGAGTGCCCTGCTCTGGGTAGTGCCCTGTCCTGGGGGCCATGCCCTGCCCTGGGATGGTGCTCTGCCCTGGGATGGTGCTCTGCCCTGGGATGGTGCTCTGCCCTGCCAGGGGAGCTGTTGCCTGAGGAGCCTGAGATGGCTGAGAAGCAGCAGGAGTGACTCCGGGTGGGTGCCTGCGCGCCCCGTCCCAGAGCGTGGCTGTCCCTGTTGTACAGGAGGTGTCTGTTTGTCCCGTGGGACTCTGTGCTCATGGGACTGGGTTGGACTTCTTCCCCACAAGCACCTTCCTGGCGCCCCAGTGCCCGCAGAGCCCTGGCACATCCCCTCCGGGCAGCTGCAGCTCCAGCGTGTTTGTGTTTCCATTGTCATTCTGGCGGCAGCAGCCGGCTGATTTTTCTTCTGTGTAATATATTGCCACTATAATACCAAGTCTAGCAGAACAATGAACTCTAGAGGATGGAGATACCTTCCTCCTGTTTTGCAAACTAAACATAATTTTTATTTGTGCTCAGGTTTCTGGATGCTGCAGGGACAGTGAGGAGGGGAGACAGTGCTGGGCAGGAGGAACCCCGTTCCCGGTCCTGCTCTGGCACTCAGTGCTCCCTGTGGCCCCTGCCGCTTTGGGATGCAAGAGAGAAAATCTTTTTTTGTCAAGTACTGGGCGTTTCAGAAGAAACCCTTAAACCCAGATTAATTACTGATATCTGGTCCCACCGGGGCTGGTCCACCTCCTGCAGCCAAAATGGGCTGAAATTCTCATTCCCTTTCTGCCTTCTTTTCTCTCTCTCTCTCTCTTTTTTTCCCTATTTACTTCTGGTTTAATCTGCATATTATCATCAGTGCAAAGACCTCTGAAATAACATCTGACAAATGACGCCTATTAAAAAACCCCTCTGCACTGTCCTCTTTCACCGCCTTCCAATTTGGACTAGCACTATAACTATGCATCAATAGACAAGCAATATTATGTTAAGAACATGATAAAATACCAGCAGCTTCATAATGGCAGCAGCCAAATGGTAATTTCTGCTTCAGAAATTGGTCATTTATTTTGCTGGTCTGTTCTTACGTTCAAATTAGATGAAGTTTAATATACTGTAAAATTGAATGTATTCTATCCTTTTCAACAAATATGGCATGTATGAAATGATTTATGGGTCTTACAAACCTTAAAATGTTAAATAATCTCCTTTTTCCTGTGCCTTAACTCAGTGATGCCAAATAGTTTAAGTACAGAGAAGGAAAACTTTATTAGCTCCTATCCTGATCATAATTTTATTTTGCCGCATTTACAGAGATGGGAACACTATTTAACATATTTGACCAAGTTTAGAAGCAGCTGCATTAATTGGTACATTAATTTTACCCTATTAACTGTAATTGGTAGGAAAGCAATTCTTCCCAATAAATGTTGTACTTTGTGTTTTAAATGTTTAATAAAGTCGTGATCCCTAAATGAGGGTGCTCCTCTCGGTTTGAACCTTCAGCCCCCTGGGCTCTCCCTGCCTGGTGCCTTGGGGGGCTGCCCCACAGCATCCAGGGCACCAGCCCACGGCCTCGCCTCTGCCAGTGCCCTCCCTGCCTCTGGCTCTGTCCCCGTGCCCCTGGCGTGCCCTTCACAGGGGCTCAGCCGTGTCCGGATCCAATCCGTCCCCCCTGCGCTTCCCGGGGAGTTCCAGCCCCGGCCGGGGGCGAGGATGCGGCGGGCGGTCCCCCTTGCTCCGCTGCCCACGGGGAGCTCCGGGGCTCACACGGCTGGGACGCCGAGGGTGCTGAGGCTGGGGCGGTACCAGGCAAAGCCAGCTGGAAGGGCTGGCGTCTGCTCTGACTCTGCTCCGTCTCGGCGCTGGCAGCAGTGTCCCTTCGTCCCCTTACACCAGTGCGTGAGCTGCTCTTCCTGGGAGATGGAGAGCCAGGATCAGCGTTCTGGATGGTTTTGCTGAGATTACTGACAACGTGCAAGCCTCACCTTGATTTGAAAATAGGTATTTTAATCTGTTCGATTCAACATTTGTTGTGTCTGGCAGCAGTAGCCTGAGGTATATTCAGCTCCCCGCAAGGCTGACGAGAGCAGCTCCTCTGAGCAGGGGCAGGTAGGTTCGATGGGGGCTGCCCTGGCCCCCAGGGTGTCTCCCTTCCGCAGGCTGATCACACATTATACCCTCCCCGAAGGTCTGGCCCCAGATCCTGGAAAATCCCTGGGGAGACTGCCTTGGCTGCGGGGTGGGGTGCTGGGTGACAGAGAATCAGCCAAGAAGCAGAACGGGGGTGACTTCCTCCTGGATTGCAGTTATTTAAAATAAATTGACTCCTTGCCCTTCGCCTTCCCTGTGCCTCCCGATCAGCAGCTTGTCCCTGAGGATAAGCCTCAGAGCAGCACAATCTCCTGCAGTCCCCTGGAGCTGCAGCCCTCTGCACCAGGATAAGTGAGAAGCCTTTTATTCTGTTTATTTGCTCTATATAATTTTTTCTGCTCTTGCTGACCCTTCTGGGAAGCGTTCCACCCTTCAGGCTCTCTGCTGGGTGCCAGAATTACTGAGCTTAGGCTATATTTGCATTTCATATCCTAGTTAAACCAACATCATCAAGGTCAGGACACTCCGCTGAGTTGGAGTAAGCTGCAAGACAGCAGCCCCTGCTCAGCAGAGGGGCAGTGTGAAACCCAGCCCCTGCTCCGGGGAGAGCCCGTGCTCCTCCCGGCTCCCTCCTGGCCAAGGGAAGGGGCTTCTGCTGCGGGCTCTGCCCGCCGGTCCCGCACAGGAGGGGCCGAGCAGGGGCTGCTTCCCTGGGGAGATTATTCTGTGTCTGTGTCCTCATTGTGAAAAATTTTCCTCGTGTCCAGAAGGACCCACCCCAGGAGGAACTGGTACCTATTTCCCCCGGCTTTTCCGTGTGACTCCTTGCACAAAGGTGTCCTTTTGGTTAAGCTGCACTTGAGGGACACAACCTTGCTACCCCCAGTGCAGGGATACAGATGTGCATCTCCATATATGCCTGTGTCCTACACACAGGCTGTAACAGGCAGCAGCTGCAGAGAGCACATAGCTGCGCTAGAATGATTTTTACATCCCTGAACACTGCCTGTTTTTCCTTTCATTAAGGAACATTTCTTATGAAAAAGTAGCTGGATTTTTGATGTGAAAAAACAATTCTGCTCAAGACTGAGAGGTGTTTAGAATAAACGCCAGACACTCTGTGATGGAGACATTGCATGGAGACTTAATGCTGGTCACATCCCTTCTCTGCCAGTAAGTCAAGGATGTGTCTTTGCTATTGTATTTGGTGACTCATCTTTCAAATAATCATCTCTGGGAGAATTCTGTGCCAAGATGAAAAATGCCTGAGTCCCAGAAGCATGTGTGTGTCTTTCCATGAGCACAGCCCAGGAGGGAGCTGTGGGGCAGCTCTGCTCATGCTCCTCACAGGGACCAGGGTGGTGGGACACGGGCTGGCATGGTCCCCTTGCCGGGGCAGCGTGTGCCCTGGGCACAGGACAGGAGACGAAGGCGAGAGGTTGGGCAGGAGGTAGCACTGCCTCATGCAGGTCCCATTTACCAGGGTTTGGCTGGAGAACACGGCCAGTCAGGCACCTTTGGCCACTGTCAGACCCACGGCATGGGACAGCTGCAGCACTCTGCCCCACACCTGCCCATGCCCACCTGCGCTGGGGCCAGAGCCCTAGGCACCTGAGCCTCTTACCAGCACCTGGAGGGTTTTCCTCATCCTCTGAGGAAAATATGCAGATTAGGTGAGTAAGTGAAGTGCTGTATGCTAATGCATTCAACAGAGCCACTGTTCCATAACATCCAACCTACACACAGAGGATGTGCTGGAAGTGGCTTCCCTGGAAAACATTTCCTCACTGCTTAACAAAAAGTTACATGAACTCATTAAACATAAAACAAGATGGTGAATAGCAGAGAAACTGTAGGTGCTGTGTGGACTGAGTCCCACCAGCTATGCCCACAGAGAGAGCCGGATTCCTCAGTGGCATCGGGAAGGCTCCAGCAGCAGGTGTGCCCCTTGTGATGGTGAAATGTGGCAACAGCATTTTATTTGTAGCCCATGGTGTAACTGGTGCCAGGCCTGGCCTAACCAGGCTGTCAGGCCATGGGCACCGTCTCCAGTCAGGCACTGGACCAGCAGCCACGTGGCCGGTGCTGTCATCAATCTGTCTGCACAGGTGACCTGGCGCAGGAAGGTGCGGGTCAGCGGGGTCACTCCAGGCGCAGGAGGAAGAGTCTCCTCGGCCGCAGGGTTTGGGGTGCCATGGTTGCCTGTCTGCTGCAGAGCGCTGGTGTGCACAGCACCCTCAGGAATGCCCAACTGGGGTGTGCATGGTCAGGGCTGCCGCTCACATTGCTGGGAGCTTTTGTTGCCTGTGTTTAAAATAATAAGTGGATGCTGCAGTTTTGACAGGATTTAGAGCTGACTGACTGGTCTGAGAGCTCTGCTGCTGTGAAGAAGGCAAAGCAGATGGACAAGCCAGTGGCACATGCCATTCCCTCTGAGTTACATGGAAAGACATTTTCCATATTAGAATGAGGTTAAAACTCAAAGTTCTCAGGGCATTAGAAGACTTCTAACATACATCTCTCAGATCTCAGAGCACTGCCTTGGGTTTTGTTTTTTTTTTTTCCTTTCTGAGAAATTCTTAAACCATGAATCTTACAAATTAACTTTTCCACGTAACTTGTCGTATCTAGAAGGAAAACATCAGACTTAAGATTTCATTATTAAATCTTGCTGGAAAAAAAAGGTTAGTTAAACTGTTTTTCTATATTACAGAGATGCAGAGATGGCCCTGGACCAAATGGATGAGACAAGTGCTCGCTGCCGTGCCTGCTCTCCAGCTTGGGAGCTGCAGCTCTCCGGGAGCTGTGAAGCCCCTCTCAGCAGGACTCTCCTCTGCTCTGAACTCTGGCAGATTGTGTGAACTGGAAAATGTTCCAATTGCAGCCTCTTTGCACAGTTCCCAATGAAGTGTCTGGGCAGCCTGGTCTCGTGTCAGGCGGGGCCCTGCTGGTGCCAGTGCTTAGGACTAAGAAATGGCACAAATGGCTCAGGGGATGCCGTGGTCTTTTAAGACAAAGCAAACTTCTGAGCAGTAAACCTTTGCTAGGCAGTAAATATCTGCTGGACAAACAGGTCAGCCCACAGGGCAGTCAAAACCATCCGTGCTTGGGCAAAGCACCATAAATCACTTGCCCTCCTCCAAGGAGATCATCTCCTGTGAGTAAATTGTGTCATTGGCCAGGTCTGGAGTCTTGTTACTCCAGCAGCACCCACCATGCCTCCAAAACCATGGGACAGAGGGAGCAGACAGTCATAGTGTAGAGAAATTAGATCAAATTAGCATGAATTAACTGTGATGAGACACTTCTTCACAGGTACATTTGGAACATTGAGGAAATGAAGCATTTTTCCATCCTCTACCACAGCACTGGACTGGGAGAGGTTTCTGATGCAGGTATGGCATCCAGCCCTCCAGCTTCATATGTTGTGTGAATGTAAAGATTCCCTGGAAAAAGCTGAATTTGTCAAAGGACTTGCTCTCAGCTGCTTATTCTGCTCAGAAAAAAATCCTTCAAGAGGTGAGTGAGGTCACCCCCACTACCTGCCTATTTGTCACTCTATTCATTAACTGCAATTTATCCTGCAGCAGCTTTCTTAGATCAAGGCAAAACCCTGCCATTAGCTTTCCCTTGTTGAACTAGGGATGAAACTCAGCCAGGTCTACCTGCTAATCACTGCTGGGTGCTGCAGAGGGTCCCCTGGGAGAGGGATGGATGTCAGTCCCTGGGGTGGGACACTTGAGCACCTGCTGACCTGTCAGGGCTGAGCTGGCAGTGACCACACTGGTTGGGAGAGCGTGGCTCAGCTGGCACCCGACAGGAGGATGCTGCTGCTGTGGCAGTGCTGCCAGGTGCACTTAGGATTCCCAGCTTCCTCTGTTCCCAGGAAGCGTCCCCCTTTGCCACTGCCAGCCTTCATTTTGTCTCTGCTACCGAGGGGCTTCAGGCCTGGTGGCTCTGTAGGACGTGGTGGCTCTGCCACACATGCTGCTCAGGTCCCTCGCTGCAGCACCAGCCCTTGCCACACGCTGGCCCCGCAGCCTCTCCACAAAACCTTTGAAGGATGCTTACACTATTAATGGGGTATATTTATAACTGTTTATCTCTGTCAGTTGGGTGGAAAATTGCCAGATGTACCATTTGCCTTCCTTACACAGACATCTCCTGCATCAGCTGGATGAGTGCGCTGAGCGGTGTCACTGCCAGGGAAAACCTCATTGCTCCTTCGTGGGGTGGGCGTTTGTGGGATCTGCCCAGGTGACTGCTGAGAGCAAAACCCTGGAGGCAGGTCTCTTGTGTGCGACAGATCTCTGTCCCACACTGCTCTGGGTTTAGCCTTGTGGGAGGTAAAAGGAGCAGCGGAGCTGAGGGCTCCTCACTGAGGTCTGAGCAGCCAGGGCTGCCAAGGTCAGGCACTGCAGCCGTGGAGACCAGACCTGCCCCTCGGACGGCTCATACTCCTGGACCTGACACTCGTGCCACCCAGCGCTGCTCTGGAGGCATCAGGAAAACCCCCAGACTCAAGAGCAGCGAGGGCATCCCTGCTGGGGATGCCCCGCAAACAGGAGAGGTGGCTCAGAGCTAGCAAACATCCTTTCCAACAGAGAACAAGGCAAAAACACAAGAATGCCTTAAAAAGAAAGAAATTGCCTCCTAATAAAATGTTTTTCCTCATTTCCCATGAAACAGTGAAATTTCTTCACGGGCAGATAGTCAGAGTAGAGTCCATTACACTTCACACTTTTTGCTTGAAACATAAATAGCTGCATCTCATATAAGTGTTTGTTATGAGGAAAAGCATGTGCCTAGAAAAGTTAGACATTAAACCATTTTTTCATGCAGAAAGATATGCTAAAGGGAGAGGATTACTTACTATATTAATTCTGTCTTTCAGCTACCCGTACATCTTTCTGCACATAATGACTTCAGTCACAAATGAGGTGGTGTAACAAACCCAGTTCCCTCCATTCCCATTTCCTCGGAGACTGTGCACACAGTGGCCTTCCCTCTGGGCCCTGTGGGGGCGATGGGACAGTGGAGGTGAGAGTAAAAATCTCTAAGTCTGTAGGTACATCTGTCAGCCTCTGTCCTTGCATGGGTCACGTATGGGCAAGTGCTGGTATCTGGTATTAGTCCTTATTTGCAACTAAAAATTTCAAAATATCCCTGTTGGTGGCATAAAGTAATAGTGATCTGATCCTTAAATATTTCTTCCTGTACCAGAAGTTAGAAGAGCATCCTAAAAGGCACCAAAAATTTTCTAATCACATCTTTTTCCCAGCAAGTGACTCATAGAGAGGGAGTTTCTGAGGTTAGCAAAGCCAAAAACCCCAAGCACAGAGCCCCAGGAAATCTGGGATGCGAAAGATTGTTTAGCTGTTTCTGCCTGTTGGCACAGGGTGCCAATGCCACGGCACTGCAGGGTGCAGGGTCATGAGCACTGGCAGCGTGCCAGGGAGGCAGTGGCTGAGGTCAGGGTTATTCCTGCTGACCAAGCTGTAACAGGTCACTGCGGGGTCACAACCTGCCCAGCTAAATATTCCCCACACTGCATCCTCCTGGGCTCGGGTGTAGTGTCAAAGCCCTGGTCCCACAGTATGAAAGCTCTCACTGGTGGAGCTCTCACCTGACATTCTGGGTCCTGTGATGCTGACGCTGGTGCAGAATGTTCTGTGCTGCATGCGGGAATGGCAACAGCAGCGAGCAGCAGGGCCTGATAGCACCATCTGCTCAGAGCGCGTCTTGCGCATAGGGAACCCAAAATGATGGCATTTGGGTTCTCGGAGGAGTAAGGAGGGGTCAGCAGAACTCCTTGGATGGCTGGAGGGCAGACTGAGCTCTTGAGGAGCCTGGCTGACAGATTTCCTTGGGAGTCTTGAAGGGCACAGAATTTCTCCGGGGAACCACAGGCCTGTCAGTCTGACCTCGGTGTTGGGGAAGCTGAAGGACCAGATCATCTTGAGTTACCATCACACAGCACGTACAAGACAAGCAAAGGATCAGGCCCGGTTTAGACTGGATATTAGGAAAAATTTCTCCCTGGAAAGGGCTGTCCAGCCCTGGCACTGGCTGCTCGGCACAGTGATGAAATCACTGTCCCTGGAGGGATTTAAAAGCCATGTAGATGTGGCACTCGGGGATATTTCTTAGTGGTGGCCTTGCCAGTGCTGGGGGAATGGTTGGACTTAATGGTCTTAGAGACCTTTTCCAACCTAAACAATTCCATGATTCCATGATGCTATGTAGTAAGTCATCCTTATTCACAGGGCTCTGTTTGAAATCTGGCATCAGCAATACAGAACATGTTGCATCTTTGCTGGTACCTCTTCAATCTGGTTTGCAAGACATCCTGGAGGACATGACCTTGGAGGCCAGCAGCATATCGAACCTGCATAATCTGAGCATCTCTGCATCAGTGGCAGCCTGTTGGGTACCGGGCAGTTAATAAATAATGAGGATGTCAAGGATGACAGCAGGAAAGTGGGAACAGGTAGCAGCTTTGCAGCCAGCTCTCCGACAGCCGCTTGGCAACCTCCAATTACGAGGCGGGCGCCGGCGTTGGTCCTGGCGCAGTGTCCGGCACTGGGGACTCGCGATGCGGCACCGCGGCAGCCATGGCACCGCGCTGGCCAGGCAGCTCCTGGAGACACGGCCAACGGGCATCTCGAAAAGCAATTCGTGTCTTCGGGGGCAAATCCCCTGATGCAGCGGGAGGCACCCGGCTACGGCCGTGGAGAGACACAGCAGCAGCTGCCGCAGGAGCCACGCTCGCTGGTCTGTGACGGGGTGTGCCAAGCGGGTTAACCCTGCTCGGAGCAGGGATGGAGGTGGTGCAAGAGATCAGTTGGATCAGCTGAAGAGAGAGTTGCTTCCCCGGGGTTTGCTGGGGAGGATTACACCGGCCCCGGTGCTGTACCGAGGCACGGGTGCTGCTGGGGCAGCTCCTCAGGACATCAGCTCCTGTTCACAGGCATTTCATTCAAGGGTTGAATTGCATCACACCGCAACTCAAAGATTAGGAACCTGACGTGTAATTGATCTTTTGATGGCTTTTTAAATACCTGGTGAGAGGGGGCTGCTTTCCAAACAGCAGAATCTACACCAAAATGATCTTGATTTGAATAAGTATTCCATCCTTGTTTGGTAAATATACCCAGTGTTAATGGTGCTTAATGGTGCCTGTAATTGGTGTCTAAAGTTATTTAAAAGTAAATTTACTAGAAAATAATTAGCAATTTTATAGTTCACTACTTCCTAATTTTGTCGATAAAAGTTTTTCCGTGGTTTTTATCAGATGACACAATAGGACCATGCTGTGAAATAACCTTTTTTCAAACAAGCAGGAAATTGTGCAACCAAAATAAGATAAAAAAATTTTCCTCCTAATTTCTTTGCCTGGCAGCCAGCCCTCTCTCAAGCCTTTCTTTTTATTAGCCACTGATTTATCCTTAATCAGCAGCAAGTGAAATCTCCCAGGCATTGCTTGGGGATTTGTTCTTTGTGACCTTGGGAGGTGCACCCCAAACCGAGAGATCAGTGAGGAAAGCTCTCCCGCACACCAGGACCTGCAGGCTGGCCCAGGTGCTCCTGGTCCTGGTCCTTGTCCTCATTCCGGTCCTGGCTGCAGCATGTGCCTTCCCCAGCCCTTCTGGCTGTGGGGGCCATGGCCTGTGGGACAAGTGACAGCAGCCAGCTGGGCTGGTAGGTGCCAGGTCACGGCCAGCATTGTACTGTTGTGGCTCCCGCTCATGGGGTGTTGGTGCTGCTGGGGTGCCAAGAGAAATGGAGTCAAGAAATGCAGCTGCTACAATGATTTATTGTTTAGTGCTGTGGGTTGCAGGGTTCAGTTCAGGACAGTCACATCGTTCAGGTACAGGGACACTGATGGACAGAGACGCATTTGGGAGGCAGTGACAGCACAGCAAGTAAGGTTCAGAACAGACCAACTCTCCATTTCCAGTCTCTGAACCAGAAAGTACCAGCTTTTCCAGAACAATGAATCACTCAGTCTGTGTATAAAATTAAATATAATTTATGCTTTGCTAATTGAAACCAAATACAAAATTCAATTTCCTGTGTATTCTAATGCTGACATTTGAGTAGTTTTTTTTAAAAAGTGTTATTAACCTGACTCTCATTTGGCAGGCCACTCTCCGGCCAGATAGAAAATAATGTCCCTGTCCAGCCCCAGCTGCAGTGGGGCATCCATGGGGTGCATTTCCAAAGAACAAAACAAAATAACACCACCCCCCATCCCAGTCCCCGTGCCCCCAGCTCACCCCAGGGTGACTGGCACGTCCCTGCTCCCTTCCAGCACTGCAGTGCTGGTAGCACCACAGCTGAACCTGGGAAGAGGGTTGGGGGGCTGGAGCGTCCTGTCCCACCATGCTGAAGTGGTTGGTGTCCATGGAGCAGGGCAGAGGAGCAGGGTATCCTCTCCTGGTGGGCACCCATCTGCTCCTGCCAAGCTGGAGATGGCATCTGGTATAAAAAATAAACCTCTGAATATATGGCAGAAATAAGGGAAGTGAGTGTGGGCGGCAGGCAGGAAGGGCACAGAGGGCACAGAGCCTCCATCACCCCCGGAGCTGAGCCCCTCTGTCAGGCAGCCAGAGCTGCCAATGCCAGCACCTCTGCTCAGCACCATCAGGGCCAGCCCGACACCACCTTGGGGTTGCAGCACTCTGGAGACAGGCAGAGATTCCTGGATATCCCACCGGTTAGGGGGACGTTGGGCCTGGAGCCCCTTGTTCTCCACTGAGCATCTTGCACCAAACCCAAATTACACAACAACAGGTTTCATTTAGGACCTGCTCTGATATTTTAATAATGTGTGAAACACTGTAAGATTATTCTTACTATATTCTTCCAATTTTCCTGTAGTAATCTGGGAGTTTGTGGGTTTGTGAAAACTGTGCTATATCAGGAGCTGTTTTTAAATCTGACCAGGCTGATGGGAACTGATGTGACGTCAGCAGGGACCTTGCAGTGCCCCTCCAGCATGGGCCACGTAGTAAATGGTCCAAATGGCTTCCGCTCTTCTCATCCAATCCAAGGCACCAGCACCATTTCATGGTGTGAGGAGCCACACAACAGGCCCTGGAACCCTGAGCAGGGTCAGCTTGTCACTCAGTGAGTGCAAAGGTGATTTCATCTGGTTAGCTGGAGCTGTAGGGAGTTCCTTCACCTTAATCAGAGCCGAGTTCTGGTCCTCCTGCAGCAATCCCATTCTGCACCTCTGCTGGGGACCTGCCCAGTGGCTACACCCCAGGCTGGAGGTAGTCTTAGCCCCTGCAGAGCCAAGAGAGCTGCCAGCAGTAACCAAGTGCTCTCAGAAATCACCATGCGAGGGACCGTTTAAGCAGCTCTGCATTTCAGCTTTGTTCCCTCTGTGCCTGGTTTCTCACAGCAGTGGGGGTGGAACTGTGCAGTTGTGTGAAAGTGCAGTTCCTGTTCTCTGCTGGGCCCAGCAAACAGCTCTTGTGACACTGGAGGATCAAGTGGGGATATAGGTTTATTCTACAGTTTCTACCAGGATTTTCAAATTTGGGTGACTTGGTCATTTCCCCACTAGAAAGCACAGGGTTTGTGCGCTGAGCAGTGCTAGCCCTGGGAATTACTTGCTCTTTTGTAATTCTGAAGTTAGATGAAGGCTGCTTCCCTGTTCTGCCACCCCAGCTGTCCGCAGCAAGCAGCAGGGATTGCATTTTCAAGGTGCAAATGAATGGCAGTGCCAGGGGTCCTGACTGTCAGACCCCATGCGGGGCTGTCCCCAGGCCTCCACCCTGCAGCCACCCCCTGGGTCCCCACTGGCAACACCTGGCTCCAAACCATGGGGCAGGGCATGGCACAGCCTGGCCAGGGGGTGCTGCGCAGACGTGTGGCACCACACTGTGCCTTGGCAGCCTGGCTGGGCAGTGGGAGCCTGGCTCACTCCTGGGGAGCCTGGGAATGTTCTTTCAGCTTCCAGGATGGTGGGGACCCGGGGGGACCCCAGTTCTGGTCTCACTGAGCATCTCAGCAAAAAAGGAACAACTCTCTTCCAACAGTGGAGGTGCACCCACTGGTCGGAGGAGAATTCAGGCCAGGTGTCTGTGGCACTTGGTAAATTCTAGTTTTAGTGCAACAAGTAATTGAAACCTCTGGTGCAAATGAAGTTCCTGTACATAGTTCCTTTGCAGCATAACTGGCTTTATTCCTTCCACACACAAAGACCAGCGTGCACGTGAGTGCACATGGCCTGAATTTACCAGATCTGATGCTGCTGTTTGGGCAAAACTAAAGTGCAGGGCAGGAGAAATCAAATCTATGGGTTTGTCCCAGTGCTGGGTTTTGGAAGCCACCCTCTCGCCCAGCTCGCCGTGGCAGGAGGCCTGGTCCTGCCTGCCTGGCTGCAAGGGGGACACCAGCAGCGAAACGTCGACACAAAGCCCCCCATCACCCTGAGGAGCACTGCTCCCTCTGCCTCCTCCTCCTCCCGCCTGCCCCTGACCCCCAGCGTGGCGGCGGGGAGAGCCCGAGTGCAGCCCGAGGTGACAGGCCACTATAGTTCCAGAACTGGACACGTGGGGCGGCTTCTGCTGCAGCCCTGACAACGCCAGAGCCTGTTACAGGGCTGAGCCTCTGGCCCCAAGAGAGTTTTGGGTCTCAAATGATGATTCACATCCCAAAAACAAAAAAGATTTTTTCCTGATTTTGTGGTTCTACTTATCACTTTCTTCCTGCTCCCACTGGAAATCTTGGCCTGTCATTTGGTAAAACATGACATTGAAGGGTTTGTAAAACTTCCGCAGTCTGTGGATGACGTCTGGGTCTATTTTAGGGTGAGTTCGGCCCTTGGACTTGCCCAAACACCGGGGAGCACTGCTGTCCTCTGGCTTCTTTAGACAGGGAAACCCCTTTGTTTTATTAAAATAAAAATGCTTCTCTGTCACAATCCTCTTGAGGCCTAAGAAGTCCTGGACCTTGGCCATTTCCCCAGCTGGGTCAGTGATGAGCCTCTCACCACTGACAAACAGGATCTGGGAGAGGGGGAAGTACTGGAGCCAGTTTTCCAAGTGCAGGGCATAAATCCCTATGCGGATAGCACTCCAGGAGGCATCAATCAGCCCCAGAGTCCGGTTCTTGAAGGCCAGCACCTCAAAGGTGGGGATCTCTGGCTTCTTGGAGAGAGTCTGTGTGTAGTCCGAGATGGCGCGGGTGACCGGGTTCCGCACCACCACGATCAGCTTCGTGTCCTTGGCCATGGAGTGAATGCGCCTGGGGGCCTCGTTGGTCACAAAGTAGCTGGGGGTCTTCTCCATGGTGATCTGGCCCTCGAGCGTCTTGGGCATCACGTTCCTGCGCAGAAGCAGAGGAGGTGGTTAGCGAGGGGCCAGGCAGGCTGGGCACCTTGTGCAGGTGTTGGTGGGACATGCAGGAGGAGGGACGCTGTCACTCCCATGTGACCCCCAGACCCAAGTCTTTCTGGCTTTGTTTCTTCTCAGCCCCTGGACATGGTGGGCACCTAAAAAGTAAAGTCAGCCTTGGTGACACATCATGCAGACAATTTGCCATAAGCATATGTAGACCAAAGCTAATTGACACTAAACCTGCACAATACCTGCCTGCTCAGAAGCCATCTGCTCCCATTTGCTCAATTAAGCCTATTCACTCCAGAGCCGTGTACGGAGCGGCGCAGTTCGGATTACACAGGACCTTTTTGTTATGATGACATGCTTTTAAATGTCTCAGCTAATAAAACTTAATACTGAATAAGATCCCTTGCTTCTAGTACAATAATTAAATTTATTTACTATCTTGTGTGTGAGAAAGAATGACTTTTCTTTTATCTCTAATTCACATGCTCTGTCAATAATTAATTGCTGCTGGGTTTTGAGCTTCCTGTGCAAGCACTTTTATTAGCCAAAAGGAATTTGCCTACTGGATAAATTAGCACGTAGCAAGATTTTCCTGGATAGCATATTACCATATTGTAAAATGACACTGTAGTGAGATAGCAGTTATGTCTAAGAAAATGAAGAGGTAAATTCTTGTCCCAGGGCCACCCGTTAAGGATTATATAGCCAGCCAGAGGGTTTTAAGTGATCACAGAATTACAGAATAAGCTGAGTTGGAAGGCACTCACAAGATGCATCACAGCCTAATTCACACCTGTGGTGCTGCCAGGTGGCACTGGGGCTGGAGGCTGTGCCACCGCCAGGGACCCGCCGGCTGCCCGCACCCACCCGCACTGTGGCCCTGGCTGTAGACAGCCCCAGCCCTGCCTCAGTGCCACGCAGGAGGAACGGGGTCGCTGCTCCTGGGAAGCCTCACAGTCCTGGGTGGATCTCCTGTGTCAGACGTGGAGGATGGCGATGCCCGTGGTCTTGCAGGATTATCCCTTTGGATTGCAACTATTTTTAGTACAAACATATGGTGAGGAAATAACGTGAATAGGCTGGAAATGGCTCCATGAGAGCACCTTGGGCAGTGACAGCCACAGTAATGCTGACATCAAACTGCTGGGCCCCAGGAAGACCCCTTTCAGGAATCACACAGCTGAAGCCTGGAGCAGAAGCAGCTGATAGGCACAGCCTGCTAGATGTGCCAGTCAGTGTCCCCTCATGTTTGTGACTGCTGAAGGCATCAACTGGCTTTAACACCCCTGTAATTTATGTCTTCACTGCTGGTGCCATCCAGCCCACCAGGCTTGGTGCTTTTGGGGGTGGTGAGGGGTCTCCTGCCAAGGCAAGAGTGAGGGTGGGTTTGGTGCCGCCACAGGGCTGCCAGTGTCCTCAGCATTTTGGGTGAAGAGGTTGGCAGTTCCTGTGGCTGCCCCTCTCCTGCTGCAGAGGCTTTCCTGTTGAACAGTCTCTGTCTGAGTACCAGCAATGCAGGCTGCAGGACTTCAGCTCCCTGCCTCAGGGCCAGCATGCTGGTGGCCAGGCTCTGTAGGGAAGTCCATCCCTCTGGTATCAGGTTCCGCTGGAGCTGCCTTCCCGACGGCAAGGGGCCTGCAATCCCATCTTCTGCCCAGAGCACTCTGGTGCTTCATCCATGCCTTGCACCAGCCACTTGAGGAGCAGGGACATGAAGGGAGCAAAGATTAGTCAGAACGATGCATCTTGAGGTATTTTTTCCTTTAAGAAAACCCTGAACAAATTAAGAGAGATAGGAGCACTTGGGGACTGCAGATGCTGCAGAATTACAGAAGAGCTTCCCTGGGGAATCCAGCACCTGGATTTAGCAGCCCTGTGGGAAGGAAGCAGCTTTTATGGCTATGCACATCACAGCAAGCCCCACGGTATGATCAGAGATGAGCCCTTGGGTGCCCACTGCTGTACGATGGGGTGGGGGGCCGGCTGCCCCCACAGCGCTGCTCCGTGCCCACTCACAGCCCGCGGCTATCAGCTGGCAGGGGAGGATGGGGAGTGACCCGCCTGCAGCAAGGACAAGAGCCATGCCGGTGTCCAGATGCCCCAGGGCATCTGGTTTGGTTTGTATAAAACAAACACACTGGGGGTTTATAAAAGAAGCATGAATGAACATGTTAATTACAACTGCCCCTTCAGATGATGTTACCACAATAAACAGGAGCCAAGAAATTGCAGAGCTAATAATCTGGAAGTGCTGCCACATTTAAGGACTGTGTTTAACTCTGTGCACAATAAAGACAAATGCATGGATGGGCTGGCCCTGAGGAGAGAAAATGGGGAAGCAATGATCAAGGAAAAGAGGAGGAGAAGCAGATTCAGCTTTTGCTGTACAGTTTTAAGGATAAAGCTAGAAGCCACAGTGTGTCCCCAAGACACCCTAGCCCTGCAGAGCCCAGAACAACTGTGGCTCTGGGATGTTCATACAGAAAGGCTTTACCCCAAACCCTGCTGTGTTTCAGAGTCCCTCCCCATGTGCTGCCCGACCGGGGCAGGTGCCGAGCTACACTGTGCAGGTGACGGAGGCTTGAGCCTGCAGCCCCAGGGTCAGGTGCCCCGTGTGCAGCCGGCGGCACACGGTAACTGCTGCCAAACAGAGAGCGGCACACGGCACTGCCGGCTCCTGCTGCTGGGAATAACAAGGGTGTTAAAGCTGGGGCAACCGAGCCTCTGGCACGGCAGGAATGCTCCTCAGAGCAGTTAACCTTCACAGAGCTGCTGCCATGTGCTCTGCCCTAATTGCGTGTGTGCCGATGGAATTCTAACCAGCTCTGTGTGTGCAGGCAGAGCGACGCCCCGCATCACTCTCCTGCAGAGGCTGACGCAGAGCAGTTTGCAGTGCCGGGCAAGGGTTTTGCTCCTGGAGGGGGCACGCAGGCTTTGGAACACACCTTGGCTTTCCTTGCAGTATTTGTGTCCCTTCTGAGGCCAGGCTGGTTGCTGAAGAGGCACGGCCACGCAGTGACAGCACCTGATGCGCCTCCACAGGGCAGGGCAGGAGCTGAAGTGTTGGAATGGGACATGTCTGCTCATCGCTCTGCCACTGCTGTCTCCCCACCTGCACCTCTTCTCTCTCCATCACTGCCCCCCTGAGAAAGGGGAGCAAAGAGAACAAGCCACCGGCAGGAGCTCCACTGACGCAGGCATGAACCAACCCTCTGCTCCTTTACAGGACAGGCATCATCCCCTTGTGCTTTTTGGTGCAGCATCGCTACCCTGTGCAATGCCAGAACTAAACTGCCCTGCTTCCTGTCAGGAATTACCTCGTCCTCCAGGCAGATGATCCAATGAATATTACTGAGTACTTGCTTGGGCTTTTGGTATTTCTCTCCTTTCCTGTTCATTCCCCGGTGCTATGCCCAGAGGCTGAGGAGAGCCTGACTGCTCTTGCACCCTCGCCCCCCTGAGCTGCTCAGAGACTCGCTGCTCTCACTCCTCAGATTTCTGCTCTGTGCACGGAGGCCCCCAGCCACTGTGGGCGGCAGGCAGGACAGCTGGCTCCCGCTTGCCCGGGCTTGGAGCAGAGGCCAGCTCTAAGCCCTCATTGGGAAAATGTGCTGTAGTAATTGTTCTCAACTGCTGGCTTCAAACAAGCTCTTTATTTCCAAAGGATACATTTTATAAATTTGCGAATTTGCATGTTGCCAAAATCCCCTTGTGGTTTATTTAAATCCAGATTATCTTGTTTATTCCTTCAGTCACAGCTGTCATTTATCTCTGTGTAGGCAGCTTGTTCACGATGTTGCAGGTTTCCTGCAATCCCACTCAAAAGGAGTCTTTGTTAACTGTATTTTCATGTTCTCAACAAGAGAAAAAAGTTCATAGCAACTCCCAGGGCTGGGGGAATCGCAGAGGAGGACGTGGATTTGCACAGCTGCCATTGAAAGAGGAAATGCCCAGGTGCTGCGAGTGTCACCTGCCCTCAGAACTCTTCTCTGCTGCTCCTTGGGGTGGAGCAAACTGCTGCTTTTGTCTTCTGAAAAGACAAACATGAATCCTTTTCCTTTTTATTATTAACACATTCTGGTATAATTGCTTGAGCTGTCAGCTGTGACCTGCCAGTAATTCAGCAGGCGTGGGACTTTCAAGGGGAGAACGGCATTGCAACTGAGCCCGCAGTACGCATTAAAAGCAGAACCCATTTGCTATAAGCCCCCGAGTCAAATCTCTTGTTGAATTTGTTCAAACATAAATTTACAGCTGAATTTACATAGGTTTAATGTTTTATAATCTTTTCGGTCTGTGAATCTATATTCAAGAGTGAGTGCATTAGCTCAGAAATATTGTGCTTAACACTGAAAATAATTTTAATCTCTCCAAAGTCCAATCCTTTGCACATCACTAAACCTCAGAAGCCAATCCCTTCTAATAAGAGACACAAAACTTGCATCTGTCGCTGCCTAATAGATTCACATTGCTCTAATTCAAACAGCTCACATATGTCTGTTAAAAAACACTAAACGCAAATTATAAAGCCTTTCCAGAAAAGCCAGTGCCAGCTCAGACTGGGGGCCAAAGGAACACAAACCATCCTCAGGAGACTCACTGGAAGAGTTTAATGGTTAAGAATCTGGTGGCTGGGAGAAGGAGGTGAACCACCCCTCTCTGTGACTTGTGTTCTGCTTTTGCAGGGCTTATAACCCTAAATTAGTGGCTGCCTGTACCGTTGGTTTCCCTCTCCAAGACAAGGAGCTTTCCCTCTTCCCATTCACTGTCCATGCACAACGCTCTTGTGAGGGGCAGTCTGGGATTGCAAACTTGCTCTGTGCCAGCCAGGTCCCTGCTGAGTTTCTCCCCAGTGTCCCCCAGGCTGTGCAGGATGTGGGAGCCCAGGACTCTACAGCTGGAGCGGGGGCAGCCCCAGATCCCAGTGCAGCCAGGGAATAAGAAGCAGCTGGGGCTTGGGAGCGTCTCAGTGCCCCTCAGCAGGGCCAGCCATTCTCCCACTGCTGCCAGGCTGCCTGGAGCCGTCCATCCATCTGTCCGCAACGTCGGCCGGATGGAGCGCGGTCCCGGGTTGCCATACCAACGCAGGTGCTAACGCGTGTTGACTAACTGAGAGCTGATCTGATCAGAGAATGGCAGCTTGGAGTTGCCATGGCAACCGAGATGCCAAATTGGAAATGGTGTCAATAGCAAAGGTATCCGAGAGGCGGCAAATGTGCGCAGGGCAGTGCCTGGCAGCGGCTGCGGGCACCCCAGTGGGTATCGACCTACGCAGGCTGCCTGTGGCTCCTGCTCCTGGGCGGGTGCGACGGCTCAGGGCACCCCATGGCACTCCCAGGACCTCCATTTCATGGGGCACAGCCCCCTGCTCCCTCCTTCCCTGTCCACCTCATCTGCTGTCCTGGCAGTCCTGTCGAGGGGTCGGTGCTGCTCATTGCAGCAATCCTCAAAGGACTGGGCTCTGCAGCCCAGGGGCTCAGGGCATGTGCCTGAAGGGAGGATGCCACTCAGGAGCACCATTCATGCCACACTCCCAGACACTGAGGAAAATGCCTTTGGAGCACAGTCTATTTCTAATGTCATTTTTCATAATATCGCCTGGTCTAGAGTCCAGCAATCACAATGAAAGGGCTTCTGTGTCTCCACAAAATGCTAAATCTTTAACGGCTCATTGGCATGTGCTTAAGTTGGCCTGGATAAGAAGTTACTCCTGAGAACCTGCTATTGATTCTGTCAAGGATTCAAAGGTTTTATAGGCATCGCTCAAGATCTCTTTAGTACTTGTACCTTCTTAATGGCTCTCATCACCGATAGAACTGGAAACATGCGCCAGCACCTTGGGAAGCAGCTGTCTCTGTGCCAGGAGTCACAGCCACGCTGCTGTCCAGAATCGTGGCTGCCCTTCCCACAGCCAGGCAAGCCTCCCTGGCACCTGAGGGGACAGCCCTTCTGTGGCTCCTCCAGGGCCTTTTAGGAGCTGGGGCAGATACCAGGGCTAGGGAAAGGGGGGTGGGCAAAGTGCACCCAGGAAGTCTCCTCTCCTCCTACCACTATGCAACAAAATCAGTGGGCAGGTGGCTGAGTAGCAGACGAAAATATAAATATGCTCTGATTTCACTGAGACCATCTGGCTCAGGCATGATAGGTGGGTAGGAATGCTATAATCATGGAGCAGAGTACTAAGCTGATCCATTAAAGTCTTTTAGCAGAAGCAACTATGGAACCTGTATTAATCCAGCAATGCTTTGTGAACAGACATCACAAGGTTAGATCCATTCAGCTGCAATTAAAACCAACCCTCACTGATCAGTCTAGCAGGGAGAGCTGCTGCAGCATTGTGTTCCCCAAGGCTCTCATGAGTATAGACTGTTGATACTTGCACAATGTAATCTGAAATTATGATCCTAATGCTAAATCTTGCTTTCTTCTGTTCTTTCCTCAAGTGGATCTCCTCTGGGACATGGCTGCTGCCTTGTGCCGAAATCCCTTGCCCGTCTGAGTGCACAGCTCTCACACAAATTGGATAGGCTCAGGTTAGTGCTGGGGACAGGGAAGTGCCTGATGTGCTTCCTGATGGGGGCTGCCCTTCCCCACCACCATCCCCTCCAGTAGCTGTGGGATGTACGGGGGCACACTGGCTCCTGCACTTGGGGAGCTCCTGGCAAGGCTGGGATCACTCGGCACATCTGTGTCAGCAAACGCCACCTCAGATGTCACAAACAGCTCTCAGCACCACTTGGCTTTGGCTGTGCGAAGGAACCTTAGCCCTGTGGATGGATATGTGTATTCAGTGCGACATTGTTTGACCAGGGATAAATTTGGCCCAATCTCTCCAATTTTAGTGCAAGATTTATTGTTGGTCAGCAGTCAGCCATGAAACAGGTTGTGAAAAAGGCTGGAAATGTGTATTTCTAACCACTCTGCTGTCAAAATTATTTTGACTAAGCCTCACTACCATTCTCTACAGAAGCACCATGATCTTATTTCACCGAGAATCTCTTAGGATCGTCTACCAGGTTTAGTTACTGTACCAGTCACAGTCATAGGAAAGCAGCCCTAGTCTGAGCCTCTCACACAGCACTGGAACAAGGACCCACGGGCAGGCAGGGGTGAGCCCTGCCTCCTGTAACTGAGGATGTTCAAGTCAAGGTACTCTGCTCCCAATCCAGATTTCCTTTCAACACAGGAGTTCAAGTGCCCTCAGTGCCAGTTCACTCACTTTCCACTGCTTTTTGCCTGCCCCATGCCAGTCCTCAGCTACGGGGCAAAGCTACATGAAATGCTGATGCACATGCAACCTCTGCTTGCAGGACAGAAACCCTCTCTGAAACACGCAATCCAGGGCACCTTGTTGGCAGCAGTCATCGCACACCCTCCCTTCCCATCCCTTTGGGATTCCCGATCTGGGATCTCAATACCAACCTGCAGCAGGACAAGCCCCCATCACCAGCCATGTTCCTCCTGCCCCAGTAGAGCAACGAGAGCCCACACGGGCACGCGTGCAGGAGTGCTCCCACCCAGGAGTGCTCCCACCCAGCTCAGCCTTGACGGTTGCTAAGTGATGCCTGTGGAAGCTTCAAGACCGTCAATAATAGATGCTGTTGGTATTGCAGGCTGCGGTTCCTGGAACAGCCAGTTGGATGTGGGAAAGCTACAGCTGATGGGGAGAGCTCTGTGCACACTGTGCAGCTGACATCTAACACTGATCAGACTCAACTGGGTGGTTCAAACCACTCCAGTTTCCCAAAGATGGGACGGGCCCTTTCCAAAGAAGGCCAGGAAATAAAATAGTAAAATATAGTGGTTTGGAGCTGCATATCCTGAGGAGTGCTTTTTCATCTTCTGGAAAATTTAATTCTACCAGGAAAAACACCCTGGCAATAATGGCTGCCTAAGTGAAAGCACCACGGCTGTATCATACTAAAAGCTTTTCAGGGAAAAGAGTAAATAAATTCCATTCTTCAGACGTATCTGGATGTTATCCTAACACAGTGCCAGAGTAATAGGTAAGCCATCAACAGCTAAAAGGCTGGGAATTGTTATGGAGGAGCGATACTGCCAAATAGGCTGAAAACAGCAGTAATCGTTCACATCCTGCGCTGAGCTCCAGCACTGCTGGCAGCTGGGGGTGGCACAGGGACTCCTGCCAGAGGGACCAGCAAAAAAAGGCTGGACACAAAACCACCACCAAGGCTGCCACAGGAGCCCCAGGCTGGTCAGAGGTGGTGGCCGGGAGCGTGACCCTCTGAGCTTTCACAGCTGCAGTTCCTCTTCTAGCTGTCAATGAGATGGATCCACACAAGCCATCAGTGCTGTGGGCAGAGCAGCTGAAGGGGCAGGGGGGAGGTGATGGGCTCTCAGCAGTTGCTGGAGGTAGCAAAGCCAGTTCCAAATCCCTCCACAGAGACACTGAGTGGCAAGATCTTCCCAGCTGCATTAGCCTCTCCTTTGGCACAAAGCACAATATCCCATTGTTTAATCTACAGTGGACCAGGGTTTGCACCCAGCCTCTGGAGCCCAGCAGACGCTCTGGGCAGAGCCCCAGTGCTCCCCTCGCTATTGCAGGCAGCAATGCACACCACTGCCCCAGCCCCTTCTCTGCCTCCTCCCCACGCAAGGGAGAACCTCAGTCCCAGCATCAGACAAGTCCTGCGGTGGCTGAGGCACCTACCAAAGCAGCTGCCAAGGACTACACAGATCCAAGACTCCTCCACTCCCACCCCAGAGCTGCTTCTCTGCCCCTGGAGGGAGTGATGCCAGGCAGGCTGCTGCTGAGGGCACAGCTATTTATTATTTGCTTCTGTTGATTATTTTGGGGTTTAAGTTCATTTATTATGTATGCAAGAATGGTAATACATTGGCATCTGAATGTCTTTTAGGCATACAATATCCTTATTATTCAAAGTGGTTTTTCCTCCATAATTGAATGGTTTACCTTATTATTACACTATGTTAATGACCCAGCATTTCCATTTTTCTATAGGATGCTTAATTGTAAGCAAAGTGCAATCAGAATCAGAGATGCCATCTGTAATTGACGGCATCATAATAACAGCCAGAATTGCAGGAATGAAGTACCAAAATAAACAACAGTGGGGAGAAAGCCGCTCTGAAAACCCCCAGGAAGCTGCTCTGGGCTGGGACAGAGCCCGCCCACACAGGATCCTCTCCCAAAACTCTGACAGTTTGGGCATTAACAGAGATAGAGTGCTATTGATATCAGTTTGTACATTTAATCAGGTTTTTTGCAGTTTTCAGCGAGATGTGAACTACATCCCTGTCCAAGGCATTTGGTTCAAATCAGCTGAGACAGAGAATAATCAAGATTTATGATTCTCATTCTGACTCGGATCACACAGTCAGTGCAAACGGTACAGCAGAGCTTCCTCCCTTAGCCCCAGTGACATCCCTCTGCTTGCCCTCACACAGTGATTTAACGCCCATCCCAGGGACTGTCACAATGCCGCTGCAGCTCCAGAGAATGGTGACTCTGGGTTCCCTCCACTATCCCCAGGGGCGGCACTGGAGGGGCACCACAACCCAGTTTGGAGTTGGTTGGCAGAAATCAGTAAAACAGCACTTTGCAAAATAGAAGGGAATTCATCTTGCTGTGCCTCCCAGCACAGCCTAGAACAGCCTGGAGCAGGAGCAGCCTGTGGCACGTCTGACCTCTCTCACCCAGAGCATCCCTGCTGGGAAAGCACACCGTGGGTTCTCGCCGGCGAATCACACCTATCCTGGCAAGAGTCAGGGGCCCAGGAGCAAAGCGAGCACTGGGACTGCACAGGGAAGGGCCAGAGATGGCTCAGGAGGCAGCTCCCAGCAGCAGCAAGGGCTGTCAGCGCATCCTGCAGGCAGTTCCATTTTTCCAGGGGCTCATCACCAGCCCAGGGAGCCAGAGCTCTCCAGGACCTCAGCTGGGAACTGAATGTTTAGATAAAAATTAAATGATCCAAAACCAACTCTAATAAAACCAGCCAGGTGATGGGAACAGAGCAATGGTGAGGCTATTTTCAAGCCATTTTGAAGGCAGCCATGCTGTGTGTTGCTGGCAGCCCAGGGTATGCCGTCGCTGGCTCCTGGGAGGCTCTGGTGGGCTCTTACCCAGACATCTGCTCCCCTCAGTACACGATGGATGCGAGCCCAGGCCAGGCAGTCCAGCCACAACTGTGGAGGAGCGTCCTGGCACATCCACAATGCTACATCCACACTGCCCAGCAGACCTGGGAGTTTCCCCCCCGGGCAGCACAGCCCCAGCAGCTCAGCCCACAGACCCAATATCATGTGTGTGGTTCGTGGAAAGAGGAGCGCTGTGATCCTGGTGCTGAGAGCTCAGCAGTGGATCCATCCAGGAATGGGGCGATGGGAGTTTCATCTCGGTAGAGGGCTGGGACAGGAGCGCAGGCTCCTCTTGCCTCCCGTGCTGCTCGTCACGAAGGCGGACGCACGCCAGCCACGGAGGGCTGTGCCGCTGGTACCTGCAGTGCAGAAGCGATGCTGCCCGTGCAGGGGCCCTGTCGTGCTCTGGTTCATCAGGGTTTGCTGAGCCACCTTTCCCCACACACTGTGTGCAGCACCACTCAGGCTTAGCCAGGCCTCTCCGTTAATTCACACATGTAGTGTAACATCCAAGTGAGTGAAAAAACAGCCCGATGCCACTCCAGTCAATAGAGTAAACAATTCCTAGTTTGGATAAACAGAATTACTAGTGCTGAAGAGCTCTGGGCAGCACTGCACAGTCTGATTAGTGTAAATGCTAAACACAAACCAATTAACACTCTCTAAGTCTGCTTATCTCATGTCACTTAGTGCTAAAATAAAGGCTAACACTAAATACACACATTGATTTAGCCATTAAATCTAACATCACTCAAAACACCTCATTGTATCACGGAGAAACAAATAAAGTCACCTGAATTTTCAGAAGCTTCTCTATTATGAACAATGACTCAACTGCTCCATCCAGCACTAGGGAGTCACTGCTCACACTGAGAACAGACTGATACAGCTTCACCTAAAAATCAAACCTGGGCCACAGGCAGAGGTGACATGTGACACCCCTGCAACACCTCGGGCAGTGCTGCTGTGGAAGCACTTGGGGCTGGCCTGGTGCTGTGCCACCAGCTCCAGTGCCCGGGTACAAACATCGCCAACACTAAGAACACGATTGCTCGGCTGGTGCCAGCCATGAGTCCCGGGCATCCATCAGCTCTGCCAAGGAAGAGGAAAGACTCACCACACCGTCCCTGCAAACCCCACCAGCTGCCAGTGCGCTTTTCGAGAGCGCTACCAGCACTGACAGAACACCCACCTTAGTCCCTGAAGACCCAAAGCTACTCTGGGTTTGATTTGGGCTTTATATGCCTCTTCAACTAGAAATTATTGAAATCTGCTGTGTGGGAAGCTGATGATAGGAATAGCCTGTCTGGGGGTATCCTGCCCTAACAAGCACCGGGAGCAGGCAGGGAAGGATGTGTGGATGTTAGTAGGCAGTGTGAGATGTTTACATTCCTAATTACAAGGGCTAATTCTTGGCTTTGGCCAGGTATCCCTTCTGCAGACAAGGTTAATGGGATGTGAGAGGCCACAGCTGCCACAGCACCAAGTGAGGAGGACAGGCAAGAGACAGCAGCATTAATCAGCAAGGAGCCATGCAAAAATGGTTATCTCAAGCTGTTTGGAGGCACGGAGTAAAAATAAATCTCCCTGAGTTTAATATTCTGCCAGTCAGCTCCTTTTTGTAGGTGGAATCTATTAAAAATTATCTTTCTGCTAAAATGCTAAAGTATTTCTGACATTTAACAGCTTGCTTCGAGCAAAAAGGTGCAATAAATACATAGGAGAGCTAATTGGCACCGGAACACCCAACATCCACCCAGCACGAGCAAGCGCTGCTGTGTCAGCTCCTGACGCCTCCGGCAGACCCCAGCACCTCCCCCGAGTACGGTGCCCCTGCTCCCATGCGCCCCACACACCTGGGGGAACTCCAGCAACTGCGGATGGAGTGGCTGGAGCTGAGGGTCTGGGGAACATGTGCTGCAATCTGGTCCTACCCAAATCTCCACTTTGAGGTACTTGGTTGCTGCAAGATGCAGAAGAAGCTGCTTGGCAATGTGGTCTCAATAAAAATTAATGCTTTAACAAGAAGCCAAATAGCTACAGCTAATGTTCTTCTGAATGAGATCTAAATTTTATTCATAAGCATCAGTGTCAAGACTAAAATAACAGTTTTATGGACACTATGAGCATAAACAGCTCTGCTGATTCAAAAACAGAAACTGCACTTCTGAATGAATCAACGTGTTCATTTGGAACAAAAGCACTATTCCAAATACATGCCTCAAATAAAAGAGAAAGCCAGAGAGTGTTCTCCTGGTGAGCTGGCTTTCAAGGAATGCACCGCAGAGGGGAAGGGAGATGAGGGGACAGTGATTGGGAATATGCTAGGGAGAAAGAGCAGGGCTCACTCGGGGACTGCCTGGGACATGGCTGGAGCTGGGGTGGGATGGTGTTTCCACCTCATCTGCATGTGGAAAAGAATCACAGGTGAGAAAGAAGAGTGCTACGCTCCTGCAGAAATCCCTGCTGAATTCCAGCTTTCAGGACTGGATGGCTCTGGCAAATAGTCGAAATGGCCTTTGTTTATTTGGGGTCAGTGCCTTGGAAAAGGGGGAGAGCTGTATGGCTAACAAGTAATTGGTAAGAGATTTTTAGAAAAATACCTCTTGGAGAGTGGGCTCAGGCAGATAGAAGTCAGGTAGCCCACAGTGTGGCATACATACGTGAGCATTGGCATGACCACGCTGGCCAGAGAGAGACTCCAGAGCATGGCTGAAATGGGGTTGGAAAACACAGTGTATATTCAGTGAGGAGTTTGCTGTCGGGCTGCTAGAGGAGCCTCTGCACCATTTGTTTACTTTGCAAGGCCAATTACGGGCCATGCAAGAAGGAAGCACCAGCTCCAGCATCCCCATTCCCTCACCCCTTCCACAAATGGGAACAGGACCAACAGGACTGAGTGCTTCCAGTCAGCACTGGAACACCCCAGATATCATGGTCCCTGTCCAGCCCTGAGAGCCCAGGCTTTTGGGATGAGGCAAGCCCAGTGCCCCACTCGGGGGGACCCCCGGTCTCCCACCAGTCCTGTGAGCTCAGGTTCTGCAGGATGTCTCTCTCTGGGACAGCCCGGCTTTGCTGCTGCCGCGCTTCCCATAACTGGGGCAATATATCTGTGGCCGCAAATGAAAGATCAATATTTATTTAACAGACACACTACCCTTTAGAGGCCCTTAATTGTAAATTAATCATCATTAACTGGCAGTAATTGAACACGCTGAAAGCTGTGATAGCAGCTATCCCCCACAGCAGGGCCCTGGTGCACGCGCCAGCAGAGGTGAGTGGGATGGAGGTGAGAAGTGTGAGAGGGACCCACGGTGGGCCCTGCAGGGATGCAGAGGGACTGCTGCAGGCACAGGTTTGCTCAGCCCATGGCAACCTAGCGCTGGCGGGACAGAGCTCTGTGGGCTGGGGATGCTCACAGAACGAGGGGTGACCCCCGGAGCAGACAAGCGCCTCTCTCCCTGCAGCAGCCCCGCAGCCCTCGCAGGACACACACTGGTGCTGTGGCCCCAGTCTCAGCTCCAACCAGAAAGGCAGTGTGCTCCAGGCCAGACAAGCTCCCCTGGCCTCTGTGTCCAGCACAGGGGGCTGAGAAGGGAAATGAGAGGGGTGACAGGCTCATCAAAGAGAAGGAAGACATGGCTCTGCTCTGCCTGCCCGGGGAAGCACCAGTCCAGCACCCATCAGCACCCGCACAGAATTCTGGTGCTGCTCATCTGCTCACTGGATGCTGCCTGCTGGAGGCACAGCTGGTGGCAGACTCTAAGCCCAGGGGATGCCTTCCCTTTGGGAGGGAGAAACTGCAGTTTGTTTCTTCCCAGATTTCACAGGAATAGAGACCATCAGTGCAAGCACCAGTTCTTCCTCCCTGGCTCTCCAGTCCATGGGGTATGAGCCTGCCCAGAGGTCACTGACAGAGGGATCCAGGGGGACACAAGGAGATGCACAGACACCAGCACAAGTGTTTTGGAGAGCACTGCTTTTCAGACACCCTTGCACACTGGAGAGCTTTGGAGATATTGGTGTGCTCTCTAGTCTGGGGCTTTGGGCAGCTCTACCCTGTGTTTCTGGTGTCACAGTGATTAAGCAACAAAATCTAACATCGTCCTTGGTGGGAATACAGGCGAGTGCACAGGCCTCAGTGCCAGCGGGCTGTGTGGGGTGGGCTGGCAGAAGGAAATGCAAATTCTCTTTCTGTAAGGACGACAGTGGCATGAACACTGACTTTATTAAAATGCAGAATTATTTCAGGGCCCTTTGTTTAGCTCAGAGCCTGGAGGTAATTTATGCACAAGGATGGAGCAGTGAGGGCTGTGCTTGGCTGCCTGGCATTGCCAGCAGTTCTTGGCTGGTGCTCCTGGTGTGAAGGCTTTCCAGCTCCGGAGGGAAGGTTTGGGAACCCACAGTCTCGCTGCTTGTTCCTGCTGAAGAATTTTTCCCGTCCCCACAGCTCCTATGTACAGCTGCTATGGACAGAGGCTTTAACACAGAGGCTAATTAAGTGCTCACTGATCAAGTCAGCTGGTCTTCTGTGCGAGGTCCTTCCCTCTCTGCCTGCCCTTCTCCTGCTGCCCGGAAACAGCCTGACTGCACTGGGGCCTGGGATCTGCTGCACTGAGATGCCATCCCTGGGAGCTGGAGATGGCATCCCCCCATGCTACCCCATGGCTCCCCTGGAAACAAGGCAGGACCACTGCCACACTGAAGCCTGGCCAAGGAACCTCTTGAGCCACGGGCAGTGAGGAGGGGCCCCGCTCTCTGCCCCACCATGGCTGCGAGCTGCTCGTGTGAACTGTGGCCACCAAACACGTCACCGCTGCTGCTCTGCCCCCAGTACCCTCAGGCTGGGAAGTTCACTGACTTTGCAGCCCATGAATTCTCTTTGGATTTGAAGACTCACAAGGCAATCTGTGCTTCTGCAAATTCTGATCAAAACCTGGGGCTTAGTTGGCACTTCCACAGCTTTGGCCTCCGTATCAAAGGGATGCAGAAGGATTTGGCAGAAGAAATTCCAGAACCTGGCACAGAGATGACAATTAGTTTCTTATGAATAAATACTAGAAGTTGAAGGGATGAGGTTCAGAACTCCAGCATGGCTGGAGCTGTCCTGGTCACACAGACAGCTGTGGGGGTCCTGCAAAGGTACAGGGAGAGCATGAAGCAGGGCCTTGCCACAAGCAACACCAGGTGGACAGAGAAAAGGTCTCAAGGTCCCCGAACAGCAGCAGCAAGCACGCTTGCTCATCAACACAGTTCTGGGAGAGGGTCCAGCCACCACCGGTGGCTCAGCTGGAGCTGGCTGAAGGCTCAGACCACCGCATTTCAGAGGAACGGGTTAGGCCAGGTGCTGGCATCAAGCAGCACAGCCCAGGGGCATGGGGGGGATGCCAGGATCTGTCCTGGCAGCAGCTGGGGGCTGCCACAGCAGCACAGGGTGCAGGGACGAACGCCAGGCACTTCACCTCTGCCGAGCATCACTGCGAAGGCAAACAGAGGCTGCTGGAGCTTGTTGGCAGGGAGGTTTATTGCAATGAAACCTCTGCAGCAGGTTATGTGCTCTTGTTTTGAGGAGTTTAAACCACGTCCAAGATCAGGCTAGATTAAATTCTTGACTTCCACTGCTGCCCAGGAAGCCTCATCTAGGCCGATACGCGTTTTCATCTGCATACTAATGCTGGGCTTTAATCAGCAAGGAAATGTTCAAGCACATTGCTTCAAAGGTAAATGTCTGCAGTGGAAGGCAAACAGGGAGGAAGCCCCTGTCAGCTTCTCTCCCCCCCTCCCACGCCACATACACCAGATTTGCTGTATCGCAACTGACAGGACACGGGGGCTCTGCCGCCAAACCCCATGAGCTGCATGGCTGGCATTAGGCTGCACACTGAGGGCTGTGCTTGGGGAATATTACCGTGTTTGACACAAAGTCTGGCTTCACTGAGCCAGGTTTTCACCTGGTAAAGCTGCTGTGCCCAGACATCACAGGCAGAGCAGAGGGCCTGCTATTAACAGGGGACGGAGCCATGGAATAAATCCCGGACTTCTGCTTTTGTGCAGGTGGAGTGCAGATTTAGGTTGCAGAAGATCTGTGCTGTCTGTGTGACTCCTAAATCCCACCCCACTCCTCACACATCGATCCCGGCAGCTGGTCAGAGCCCGCAGGTTGACAGGAGGAGGGAAGGAGTGCTGGGAGCGCGGGGAGACGAGAGCCTGGAGCCAGCCACCCTTCTGGAGGGAGATACTATTCTTAGGCGGGTATTTGGAGGCAGTTCAGAGGAACCTGCCTTGTCACACTTTTAAATTCCTCTCTCTGCAGTGGCACAGTGACAGAAGCCTTCCCGTATGGTATCGTGGGAGGGAAAGCTTCCGCCCGCCATCGCCTGTGGCGGATGCCAACCGGCGCGCTGGGCACCTGCCATCCCGCGGGCTGGCACCCCGAACTGCACTGGCTGCTCAGGGCTCTCACAACCCCCAACCAGGGCAGCACTGGAAGCAGGTTTCCCACACCGTGTGGGTTCCTGGCCACAGAGCACTGACTCATGGCACTCAAACACCTGTCTCAGCCCCCAAGTATCCCACTTCCCTAAACCTCTTCAATTCTCATTCCTCACATGGCGATCTCCTCACCACACATGCCACCAATTATTATGCAAAATAATCATGTTAATCCCCAAGTCTGTTAGCAAACAGACAATGAAATCCCTGGCACCCACCAGCAGTGGAGTCCCGGCACCGGGACTGCAAGTGTGACCTGTGGAGAGACTGGGCTGGCGGCACTGGGAGAGCATGGCTGGGGAGGAGCTGAAGAAGCCCCAGGTTACATGGAAGGAAAATGGGCACAGCCTCAGCAGTAATCGGTTCTGTAATGTGAGTGGCTCCGTTTCAGCTGACTGTGACGTGATGTGCCACCCACCTGCTGGCCTGTGCCCTGTCCTGCCCCAGGCATGCCACTGCATCCCACCGCCACTCTCACATTGTCATCTCAGGGCAGCACCACCTCACACCTGCCCCAGCCTGAGCTCCTGCCTGCCCTGGTTCTCGGTTGCCAGGGAAAACATTGACAGGTTTGGTTCCAAAAGCAAGCACTGGATTTCCACAGACCTTCCTAGAGGAAATGTTTCTCCTCTGCCCTTGAAAGTTTCCTGAAAGTTTCCAGCGAATAGGTGTTGCAGGTAAGCACAGCTGGGGTCAGCCCATCCCGCACCAGAGGCAGCCATGCAGCCCCACTGCGGCACGCAAAGGTGCGAGGACATCAATCCCTGTTGCTGAGCTCCTTTCCTGCCGTTGTGTCACAGCCCTAATTGCTCTTGATAAGTGGAATGTCTTCCTGGCACTTGCTCGGGGCCACGGCTCGTTCAGATAAGACAGACCCGGATCAATGCTGTTTGACAGGTGATGCACTCGGATGCACTCCCATCCGCCTGTCCTCGGGCGCCTCGGCAGCAAATGCTGCATGGCCCGTGCCCTCAGAGTGCTCCTACCCAACGAGGAGGGCATCTTCCCAGAGCCCAGCGGCCCCAGCGCCCCCGGTGCACTGCGAGGAGGGAGGTCTCTGGCATGACACTGCGGATCTGCTCCGTTCTTCCTGCACAGCTTCTGCCAGGAGGGCACCAGCCCCCTAGGGAAACCTGTTCACGTTGTCAGGAACAATAAGCCCAGCCTAGTCCCAGCTGCTGCTCCTCTGTGACCCCCTTGCCCTCAAGGGGCTCTGCCACACAGGACACTTGCCAGCTCTGCCTTTCATGGTTGTGCTGAGCACAGGACAAAGCTGAAGCACACCCAACACTCTCAGCATCACAAGTAATCCCATCAGATGTTTCTGTATTATCTGACCAGTCACAAACACCTTGCTTTAAGGCAGACCCAGCTCCTCTGGCTCCAGCTGGTGATGCTCAGTCTGAATCTGTCACTGCTGTCCACAGGCAGGTGCTCACACTGCATCCCAGCTGCACCGGCTCGAGAGCAGGGAGGGGGCCGAGAGCTGCAGCCAGTCTGGGCACACATGCTGGCTGGGGCCAAGTCACTTTTCCCACAGTCACCTGGGGCTTTTCCACACTCTCCGTATTTGCTGTGCCTTTTGCAGCTTGAAGGGATAGGCCATGCATCTTTGGAGGCAGCAGGACCACTTTTCTGCCTGAGACTGAGTTCCGGACAGCACAGTCTCCATCAGCTCTGATCACCTTAAAAGCCTCAGCCCACGTGGATGCGTTTCAGACCAAATGCATCTCTGGCTGAGGAGTGCTTGGGGACCAGCAGTGACGGATGAAGGTGGCAGCTGCCCTGAGCAACCTCAGGCTTGTATGGAGAGACATCTCCCTCCTGTCAGAGGAGAAAAAAGCTATAATCCGCTCTAACTGACGCTGTGATTTTCTTATCCATCACAGTGGCAGCTTGTTTATACCTACCCGGGGCCCAGTGCTGCACAGGCAGCAGAGGAGAAGTGGGGCAGCTGCAGGATAGCAGCATGAGTGCCTGATGGGCTGCAGGCTCAGGACTAAACCAAAGGCAGGTGCCCAGGGAGAGGGTGTGCAGCACTAGCCCTGTGCACTCCCAGGGCAGCTGGAGACCCAGGTGGGTTCTGAGAGCAGAAGAGAAGATTTGGGGAGTTGTCACGGCAACAGCATCACTTACTGTCAGGGTATGCCAGAGCGGCATTGTCTCTGAATCCAAAACCTTCCTTCAAATTAGCTCCAGAGCATACCATGCTGCCTTTGGAAACACGTAATGTGCCCCTGTAAATCTATAAAGCCTTGTTTGTCAAAGGGATGGTGGTTCTTCCCTGCCTGAGCAGCATCCTTCAGTGCAGCCCCTGCACACCAGCCCCTGTGTGCCACAGACCCTGCTCCACAGCGAGCCCCTCAGCTGGGCAGCAGCACCCATCCCTGCAGGGGAAGCACAGCTGCTGCCAGGAGAGAACGTTCTGCCTGCAGAGGGTCTGCCCTGCACGGCCCCGTTACTCGTCATGCCTCCTACGCATCGCCACAATATTTACAGACATAAATCCTCAGCATATCACACGGAAAGGTTCAGCTTTGCCAGTCAGACTTGTAAACAACCTTGCAGTAGCCCACAACTGTGACACAGACACTTCATTGTGGCACTGTCATGCGCCCTGCTACGTCTGAGTCAGCAGCTGCCAGGTGAACCTGCGGTCCAAGGGTTGTGGCACGACCACCAGCCCTGCAGGGGGGAGTGCAGCTCCCGACTCCTCACCCCGCTGGCCAGACCCCCGATGAACTGGGAGGTTTCAGCCACCTGGGCTTGGGACTCCCGGCCAAGCCTCAGCTCAGGCAATGTCCGCAGGAGAGAGAGAAATTGCTGGGGCTCTTGCCCAGCCCGGGAAGAATAAACAGTAACTTTTTCTGAGGCAATTAGCTCCTTGTCAATCAGCTTATGCTGAAGTGAGGTAATTACCTTCTGGCTTACAGAACTCCACTCTCCTAGAGAAGGCAAACCTTCGTCCCCCCTGCCTGGCACCAACAATCCCACACTGATCACCTGGTGCCCGTGGGGACGGTGGCCAGTGCTGCCGATTCCGCTGCTCTGGCTGCTGGCTGCCCCCGCGCAGCACCAGCACTGGGACAGGCTGAGCACTGCCTGTGCTCAGTCCCTCGGCTTCCATGCCCAGCTCCTCGCTGAGTCTGTGCTCCCTTCTCTCCTGCTTCTCTCCAGGTGCTTCTCCAGGCCCTCCCAAGGGCTGCGGGGTCAGGGAAGGAGGGATGTCCTGGTTGCTGTCAGGTGCCAGCAGGATGCAGCACCTTATCCCAGTCGGCAGTACCTGGGGAGCTCTCCTTTGGTGTTTGGCGAATGCTGCTGTTTCCAGGCTGTTCCCTGCAGCTGCGGCTTGGCAGAGCCACCACGGTAACAGTCCCAAGATCAGGAGCTGCATCTCCAGAGACAGACACTCTCCTCATGGTATGCTGCCTTGCCTTGCCTTTGACTCACCACGTCTGTGGCCAGGGAGCATCTCGCAGGTGTGTCAGCACAGGAAATCTCCATAAAAAATAAAGCAAAATAAAAAGGTTCCAATGTAATCCTATTAATGCATCTCCACACAGGTCAGTATCTCCTGAAGAACACTTCCCATTAAAGAAATCAATTTAGTATTCGGCTTTCTTCCTGTGGTGCATATTGAAGTGGGATTTGACAATGATGGAAAACAGATTTGTGTTAAATACTGCCAATAATGTCTCATAGCTCAAGGTTACAGCTTCTGGTGAGCGACAGACGCTCGTAATCCAACGCATGGAAAATACTGCACTCCACTATCAATTATCTGGAGTTATTAGGTTTTAAAATAAACTGCACATCCGGACTTCAGGCCACATGCTTATTTTACATTTCCCTTGCAGCTGCTGAAGAATGTTTGGGGCTTTCTGGTCTGTCTGAGGGCTCTGTGCACAGCTGGCTCCAGCTCCAGCTCCAGCCTCAGCCCAGCCTGGAGCCCCAAATCCCCACAGGGTGCAGTGCCGGCATTCTTGTAGTCCAGGATTTCAGACCTGGATGGAGCTCCAGGCTCCAGAGAGGCTTACAGCAGACAGGAAATTTCTTGATCCTCTTCTTTTCACAAATTGGGGTTTTCAGATCCACCAGTTTAGTGGCAAATTTCAAACAGTGTTTTCCTTCCTCAGGTTCCTCAGGAGCCCACAGCAAAGCAGTTGCTTTGTGTCCTGAATCCCCACTTTGATGCTTGACAAAAGCTTTTTTCTCTTTGATAAACAGAAATGAAGTCAAACATTAATGGATCCTTTCCTTCCAGTCAAGAAGGCTGGGGAGCCTTGCAGGGGGTCAGAAGACCTTTTGGAGCCTCTTTTTACTTTGAGACTGCCAAAGTCTCAGCAGAGGGGAACTGCGCTCCTGCAAGCTGCTCCATGGAGGAGATGCCTGGGCAGCTGCAGGGACCCACACTGACCTCCAGGCTCAGGTGCCAGCATCTGGCACCCTGAGCTGCACACCGAGTTTGGCTTCAGCAGTGCCACAGGAAAACTGGGATAACTGGGAAATGCACATCTGGCTGGATTTCAGCTCCTGCTTGGGGATGCGCAGCGTTACATGTCTGCGGAGGAGGAACTGCCACGTGCAGGGCAGCAAAAGCAACAGGCAGAGCTGGGGAAACAGAGAAAGAACTGACGGATTCAACAACAGGTAGGGAGTGCCAAATGCACACGCACCTGGGCAGTGGGGCCAAGGAACCTGGACCCCCCAGGTACTCACTGTTTGGCACCTTCCCTGTGGGTTTTTACCCTAATTTGCAAGTCAGTAAAAAGCCACACAGAAACCCTGTCCTGTTTTTAGATTGCATCATGGAAGCAGCATTCCCTGGGACAAGGAGTCTGCAGAAGGAGACACAAGGGTGAGCAGAAAGCTGGAGCCAGCCCAAGGGATCATCAGCTGGGACACAGATCACAAAAACATTTTCTGGTTCTACAGAACCCAGGGGAACAGAGAATGTTCTTCATCCCTTCATTAAGCAATTAGATCTACAGACATTTCTCTTCTATTAAGTGTCCCCACATCAATGGCAATGGCCTGCAAATATTCTAGTGGCATAAACACAGTAATTAATCAGGTGCTGTAATGGCAAGAAATTAACATAAGGAAAACACAGACTGAATACTGGAGAAAGTTTTCTGGAAGCAAACCATGTTAATCAGGGAATTGCCATCCTACGGAAAGGGGGAAAACTCCATGGCATGAGATGGATCAGAGATCCCTGGCAAATATCCCAGAGGGAATGCACAAATGCTGGCAAGTGAGATGGGCAGGATGACCCAATATGTGACTTGCTCTTCCTGACATAAATCATTGAGTGATTTCTAATGATGATTCACTGCTCTGGGTAAAGGTGCCTTCATTCACACAGTCTGCTGCCCTGCACAGGCTGGGCTCTGCACCAGGGGAGTTATTTCTTTGCAGCAGAATAACCGCAGAGGCTCCGTTGTCCTGCGCCATGGTGCCTATACCCTGGGGAGCCAGAGTCCCCTGCTCCCAGGTGTGCTCTGCAATCGTGGCCACAAGAAAAGCTCTCTCTAGCTGCGGAAAAGAAATTAATCCAAAGGATTGGGACGTATTCAGCTGCTGCCAGCTGCTCCCTCCAAGCTTCTGGAATGCCATGCCCCACCTGGCTTTATGCTGGAGGTCGAACACAGCCAAAACACTGCCTGTTTCTCAGCACATGCCAGGAACTTGGTGTAGTAACAAGCGTCACGAGTGCAACTTGTGCAGCTGCACGAATGGCAAGGTTACCTGTACCTGCCATCAAGGGGAGCAGCCGCTCGTAGGACGCGCCCCCTGAACGCTGACAGATCATTTGCTCTGCGCGCCCTGGTGCAAACAGATGTCTCCGTGCAGCAAAGCAGCCACCCGAATGCTAAAGCAGCTTGTTCTGGCTCTCCATAAAGATGTCATATTTGTTCCCAGAAGTTAATCTTTAAAGATTTTTAGAGCAATCAATAACCAGTGGACGTGTGCAGAGCAGGCTGGAGCAGCAGCTGGGGACAGCACCAGTGCAGCAAGCACCCATGCTGAGCCCCACGCCCAGCAGGGGTGACTGTCCCCCACAGCTCGGGACTGGGGCACCACGGCGCTGAAGGGCTCTGGGATGCTGAGCCCCATGGCACTGGGGGCCCTTGACACCGAGCCCTGGGGCTGTCAGAGGACCTGGGCAGAACTAAACCAGGCCAGCATCCGTGGAGGTTCCCGGGGCACACCAAGTCATGCTGCCACAGACTGGCTGGGGGCACACGGAGCCCCACCAGCAACAGGGCTCCCGCATGTCTATTCTGAGCCACAGGCTCTGGCTGCATGCAGATGGCTGCGAGGAGCAAGGGGAAGGTTAGCTGCGAACTGGCAGGCAGATTAGCAGGGAGAGGAGTGCTCAAAGCCAAGAAACTGGGAAACCATTTGCACTGGGCAAACAGCATAGTGCTGGGCTGTGCTGCTGGTGGGGACAGTGCGTGCTGAACGGAATGAGCCTGTTCCTGCAGAGCACGGGGTGCATCTCAGCCCCACAGTGGCTGCTGGAAAGCTGGGTTTCTGTACACAGGCACAGGTAATGTCTCGTTATCCTCACAGAGCTCCCCCGTGCCCTTCCCTGGGCCTCTAGTCCAGCACTGTGCTGGCTCCCAGAGCCAGGGTGAGTGGGAGCACAGGGGGCTGCTTCAGACATCACTTCTTGGAGCACATAGTGCTCCAAGAAAGGCAGGATAGGAGCGCTTCAGGAAAGCACCCCAGGTCCCAGCAAACCCCCTTCCCCCATCTGAGAAAAATTTCCATATTCATGAACCTTATCACTCCCCTCAAGCTGCTGTGTGAATGCAGCAATTCAAAAAGCAGCACCGCACAAAGACAGATTTTGAGGCCATTGGGGATCCAGCAATAGTTGCTCAGACTCCTTTGCTCTGCGCCTGTCCTGTTGGATTTGAGCTGTGTTTCAGCACTGCTGGTGCCCAGGCAGTGACTCAGTCCCAGCAAGGCCGGCACAGGTCGGAAGTCCCTCTCTGCACTGTGGGGTCAGTCCTGGCACTGCCCGTGGAGTAGGGTGCTGCTCCCAGCTGCTGGAGGGTGGGAGTGGGCTCTGGTGAGGTGCTGGAGTCAGTGAATGCTGCTGGCTGAGGTGGAGCTGGGCAAGCCTCTGGCCTGCCAGATCAATGTTATGGCCAGCTACAAGCCCCTGCCACCAGCCAGCCTGTGGCTGGCTTCCGGGCTGGGGTGACCGTGCTCAGGATGGCCATGAAGTCTCTGCTGCCACTGCTCTCAGCCCTGCCCGGTGTTGTGTTTGGCATTTTATTAAGAAGAGCCATTATCATTGGAAAAAACATTCCAGACTTTGTCAGTGCTTATCCTTGTCTGACTCCACAAAGCTCGTTGAGCTTTTATCTCCTGCAGACTAGATTACAGTAATGCCTCGCCGCTTGCCAGGAGGGCAGATCACCAGCCCTCAGCCCCACTGGCAGCAGAGAGTGTGCCCGCCGTGCCACCATCAAACCTTGCCTGGCGCTGCTCCCGGTGGGTCTCCCTCCTGGACAGGCCTGCAGAGCAGAGTGCTCCAGGTTGCCAGCATGACGGAGTGCTCAGCCCGGTCTGTGCTCCCTGTGCCCCGCTGCCCCAGCTGCACGGGGCTCAGCAGCCAGCTCCGCTTTCATGCAGGCTTTGTCCCTGGAGAGGAGCCCCGGGTGTTCCATTGCTGCCTTCCCAACAGCCCCAGCGGGGTGACTTCTCCAACAGTGTCCTGTCCCTGCTCGCCACTCTCTGCAGGCTGCCATCACACCTGGCTGCTGCTGTGGCATTCATGGGGCCCCACACGCTCCCTGCATGGGCTAAAGCTGCCAGAAACCTCCTCCTCCCAGAAAAGGTCCAAAAGGCCACTTTTATGTTCAGGCAGTGACCCCAGCCTGGAGCAACGCTCCCAGACTATCCTGTGGGACTGAGCCACGGGTGGCAGCAGCAGGGGAGAGGGGAGCACGGGAGTGGGGCTGCCAATGAGACTGGAACTCCTGGCTCCTCGGCACGGGTGCCACCACCTCCCCTTCCCAGCACACGCCAGCTCCTGCTGCTGTCCCTGCGCCGTTCTGCTGCAGGCTAAATTAATTATCTCTAATAAACCCATGTTTAAATTACCAACACAGGCAGGGGCCAGCTGATTTGAGGGCTTCCCACTCCGTCAGCCTTACTGCAATCAGCACTGGGCCAGGCAAAGCCCTCACCTGCACCCCCCACAAGCAGCTGGGACGGGACCCTGCAGCCCCCCCGGCCTCTATTGGGTGAGACCTCGGCTGTGTCCCCTGGGCCCAAGGACAGCCAAAGAGACTTGCCACATGCCCAGCCACATGCCTCAGCGCTGGGAGAGAAGAACAAACACCTCATCTGGTCTGTGCCAGTGATGGAGAAGATGTCACAGGCGACAGGGAGATGGGGACAAGCCGGCAGCCCCAGCTCAGGGCTTGCAGCTTCTGTTTTGGGGAAAGAGCAGTGATAATATGCATCAAGGACAGCAAGTGAACTTATAGCCAGCGCTGCTTCATGAGCAGCTGTCTGCAACAGGCAGGTGCAGCCAGCAGGATCTGCAGAGGCAGCTGTGGGGAGGAGGCTGAAGCGCCCAGGTGGGATTTACCCTGCCCCCCTGGGTGTTCCAGCTTTATCGTCCTGAGCCCAGGGAGGTGAAGCACAAACGCTCGCAGGCAGCGGGTTCATTCCAGCACGCTGCAGTCAGTGTCTGAGCTCTGAGCTCAGCTGGCTCCCCCCACAACTTATCTCAACTCTTCCCAGATGGCTTTTATCTTTAAACTACTGTACAGCAATACAAAAAGACAACAATAATTTAAGATCCTCTTTGACTGCAGGCTAATACCAATTCACTCCGCTTGCCGAGGGATGGCACTTTCCCTTTTTTATATAGCCTCTGTGATTTTTCTAGCGTATGCAGATAATCTCAAGCTCCTCATAAACGCAGCCATAAACTTTCCTCCCTCTGCCCCCTCGGAAGTGCATAAAACCAGCGGGATAACCAGCATCATCCTGGGAGGCCTCTGAGGAGGCAACAACTAAAACAGGGCTCGGTAGCTGGGCAGGTCTTGTGGGGAGCTCCCAGAGCTGACACCATCACTCACCCCTCGCCAGCCTGGGCAGAGAGGAAAGGGCACGCACAGAGCAAGGCAGCTGGATCTCTGCACAGTAAGAGTCTCTCCACACCCACAGTGGCTGCCTGGGGAGGTGTCCCTGGGCAAGGCTCCTGGCCAGGGTGTGCTGGGGAGTGGCACCTCTGGGCACAGAGGGCTGCCAGCCTGAAATCAGCTCCTGGTCCCTCTCAGAGCCTGCCCAGCTCACACAAACACCTCTTGGGGCCTGGCTGGAAGGAGCTCTTGCTTACCGACAAGCCAAGGATAGTTCTCTTCCCCTGAAGAGATTTTAAAATATAAAATGCTCTTCCTGTCTGGATAAAAGACCAACATCTTATGATCTCACAGTAAATTATTTGGCATCTATGGAAATGCAGCCTTCCCAGATTTCAGCCCTATTAGCTTTGGGTTTTTTACATCTAGGCCTGAAGTAATTAAGCCTTCACATTCTGACTCATTTTCCAGCCTGTTCAGCAGCACAGCTGAGAGAAGGTGTTCTGTCAACAATGGAACTTTTCCCCCAAACACATTAAAATCTGAAGGTTCATCAAAATCAACTTTAGTTTGCAAACTGTTTAGGTTTTGACTTAGCAGCTTTTTTTTGTGGCAAAAAGAACGGTTAAGAAATGCTCCCAGGCATCTCTGATGCAGATTCTGGGAGAGCAAAGGGGGCTGGCACAGAGCTCTGATTCTCAGCCAATTTCTCCAGCACCGGATTATAAGCATCCTTCTTCCTCTTGCTGGAGTGCAGACAAAAACTGCATGTTCTCATGAAAGCCTCCAGCCACAAAGACAACAAAATGGTGTGTTGTTTAACAGAGCACGGCTGTGGCTCCGTGTCCCTGGGGTTTCACATCGGCACCTTGGGTCCTTCTTGGCCCCATCGCTCCCAGATACCCCTAGGGTGGGGTACATCCCTGACTGAGCATTGGGAAGGTGCCACCATGCACATCAGGGTGCATCATCCCCAGACAGGAGTAAACTTTTACAAGGGGGCAAATTACTCAAAGCCCCTTTCCTGGCAGCAGCAACCTCCTGCCTCTCCACTGGCTGCTCTTTCCCAGCTCCTCACTGAGAATGAGAACGAGCACTTACATTTCCCCTTGGCCTCTGACAATGAAACCACCTGGAGGAACATCTCACACTGCAGGAAAGGTGCTGACACACCTGGCTCCAAGGTGCCGGCTCAGGTTTGACAAGGAGACTTCGGGCTTTGTAGGTTTCCCTTGTTAAGGCCACACCTGCCCATCCCTGCCCTGGGGCTGCCCGGGGCTGCTGGTGCGGTGCCGCCTGTGCAGCTCCTTCAGCAAACCTTTCCCAGTCTGCTGCCCGCCAAGAAGAAGCACCCAGTTTTTCCAGGAGTCATCTCATTCCAGGTGCCTCCATCCAGCAGATGACAAATCACTGCCTGAATGGACGGGCTGCACAGCATGCCTCTGGTTGAGCTGAGATTTCACCCAGAACCACATCCCCAAGAGTTATTACCAGTTTCATTAGATTAATGATTGCGGAACCACCAGCAGCATCGCAGATGAGGCGTTAACGTTTGCATTCCCATACAGTAACACCAGTTGCATGGTTTTGCTTAAATCAGGACAAGAGACCAACTGGAGACTGACACAGTGAGGCGTGATTTCTTGCTGGCTCCAGCAGCAAGAAGACAGATTTATGATGCTTAAAAAGCACCAACTGGACTGGGAGACAGAAATCTTGGTCTGTGCATAATGACACACAGGACTTTAACCCCCTGCATGCTGTAAACTTCCTCATCTACTCTCACATTAGGCTGGTGGTAGAACCCCCATTAATACACTGGGGAAAGGAAAAGAAACTAGAAAACATCCATTCACTGCCTAAACTGTCATCTGTGCTGCTAATAGTCATGGGCAGAGCACATGGTGGGCCTGCTGAGATAAAAGGAAGCTAAGAGATTGTTTGTATCATTAATACATCTCCTGATAAATGATGTGTAAAGTTTTACTGCAAGATCTTAAGGAGGCTGCGAGCCTGGAACACCAGCTGAGGGAATGCCAGCTCAGGGGAAGGACTGAGAGGCAAACCTGGGGAGGCTGGGGAAGGGTTAGGAGCAGCCTGAGCCTAAGCCATCTCTTCCAGGTCTGTGTGATATCACAAGGGCAGATGCAGGTGACTGAGATTCCTGATCTGATGGAGGCTGGATGAGGGAGACTGGGGCGTCATATCCACACTGAGAAGGTGGAATTGAAGATGCTGTGACAGCTGAAACATTGAGGCAGCCATGTCCAGTCCTGGTGGCTAAATATGCTCCTAAGGGTATTTCTTGTTTTACTTCTTTTAATATTTTTACTATGCTGTTTCCCAGTGCTACATGCAATACAACAATTTTTCATCCTGAAAATGGTGCTTTGTCCTTAGCCTGAGGCTGCTGAGGAGCAAATGGCAGGTCACTGTGCCCTGGTGCCCAGTGAGCTGGAGCGAGCTGGGCTCTGTGCCTCTGGCCACAGTCCATGTTTGAGCCTCTCAGCACCACTCATGGAACAAATCCTCAGATCCCTGGGAAGCTGTCACCCACCCACATCTGTTCTCCACACTCCATCCATCAGTACCAAACCCTGCTATGTGGATCCTATGCCGGTGGCAGATCTGTGACTGGGGGCACTCTGAGCCCCTCTTCCCTGCCAGGGCTTTGAGATTCCCGAAGCAGAGGATTGATGCCATGACTACCTCAGAAATGCCACATGAACATGAAATTGAGCACATGATAAAACCAAGATGAATTTTCAGGAGCAGAGAGACTTAATAAAAAAAACAAAGCATCAAACTATGCAGTTTATGCACAGGAAAGATATATCTTGACAAGAACTAATATTTTATGTGAAGCAAATAACTCAGTAGTAACAGATTTGCACATTTAAAAATGTGGTATTGGGAAGAAAGTCCTGATTTCCCCTATTTCTCATCTGAGTCCCTGACATACACAATTTCCTCACCCTGCCCTAAGTGCTACCTTGTATTCCAACACCCTCCTCTTCCCTGACCTTCTCCTTCCTCCCACAGGAGCTGCCACGTTGGAATGGGCCTGGGGCTCCAGCTCTCCAGCACGGAGAGGGAGCTCCTTCGCCCAGAGTCGGATGGACAACGCCGTGTGTGGACTTTGGACGCAGAAGAGCCCATCCCACAGCCCCAACCCCGCGTCGCACCAGGGGCTGCCCCGAGCCCCACTCCCAGCGCCAGGGGCTGTTCTCTCGGCACAGGATGCTCCTGAGCTCGGCAGCCTCAGTGATTTACATCTCTGTGGTTACTGTTCAAGGAGACAGTGTGAGACCACCCCAGGGGCAGATGACGTGCTGAGGGAGTGTGAAAACAGCGGCCACGATGGTGGGGCCAGCCACACAGGGATGGGGAGTTTGGACCTCCAGGTCATCCCAGACTCTGCCACAAGGCCACCAGGATGTCTTTTACCCAGGGCGCCTTAGCAGCTCCCTGTGCTGCCTACGCCAGACCATCTGTCAGCGTTCCCCATCTCCCTGCCACAGCCAGAGATTTGCACAATCGAGCCCATTTAACTGGCGCTGGAATCTTCCTACCTGGTGTGAGGCTCTAAGCCTTATCTGCATTTAGGAATTGTGCTAAGCCAGCAGATCTCCTGCGTATTTTCTCTTTGAAAGCCCGCTCTGAGGAGCTCTGGCAGGAGGGCCACATAAAGGGAAAGCCCCACAGCTCCAGCCCACAGATAAAACTCTGCACCATACAAGACATTTCGATATTTTATGCCAGCATTTGGCATTGCTCCAGAAGAGCTCTGAGTTATCTTAAGCTTCATAAATGCAGAGCTAAAGCATTAGCAAGGGAATTGCTCCTAAGTCAAGGGTTAGAGGCGCGCGGCAAAAAAGGTTCTTAGGGGGTGCTCTCCCACTGGCTTTGTGGGATAAGTCTGTATTTACCCCCCCCCACCTTGGGCAAACTGTGACGCTTCCCAATGCTAAGCTGAAGGGCTTTACTAAAACACTCCAGCAAACCGATTCCTCCTGGCTCCTAAGTACATAAAAGCATCAAAAAGTAAAAATGTATTCTAAACTATGGTGATTAATTAGGATGATGGATGAGGACAAAAATCTGGTTCCATTGCCTCCTTTTCACAGATGCAGGAACTGTTCTGCATGGAGGAACCCGGGGAGGTCAGAACACGGGGGTCACGCTTGTGCACTGTGAAGAATGGCAGAACATGACCGTGGCCACCAAAACCGTGCCAGAGGCTCTTTGCCCACGCCGGCATGGGCAAGGCAATCGTATCTACATCTGTGCCCACCCTGGGCTGCCCATTTTGCAGAAGCGGATGGTGGGAACTGAGGAGCTAAAATAGATGGTCTTGAAATAATCTTGAAGGAGAGAATCAAGGCAGCTGCTCAAAGGCTTGTGCCAGCCTGGAGCTGAATCTCGCTCCAGGAAAGGTGCTGCAGCAAAGGGGACCCTGCGTCTGATCAGGGAGCTCAGTCAAGAGCTGGAGCATTGAAACAGCAACAGCAAAGGAACTGGGAAACAGAAAACAGGAAAGAGCAAATGGCTTCTAAACAGTGGAAATGTTCCGCTATGGAGGAGGATGGGGCCTGGAGAGGGAGGATTAGCCAGCTATAAATACAAGCAGTGCTGAGTTAAAAGGCTAATTAGAATAGCAAAAAGAAATACAGCAGTACATTTCAGAGATGATTCTGACTAACAAAGAGTTTTTCAAATCTGTTTGCAGAAGTGAATATGAAAGGGAAAATTGGATTCCTATGAAATGATTTCAAAAATTGGAGGAGGAAAAAGGTAATGGCAGATCTCTTCAACAGCCAGTCAGGCTTCTGACATCTTCATCTTCTGCAAAGGCAAAGAGAAAGGCGACAGGTTTCAGTTTTCATGTCTTGGGAGGCAAGAAGAGCTGGTGACAAAGAATGGTTTGTGCAGATGTGGGGCACAAAAGTAGAGGCCAGACTTTCTCCCCGAGGCAACCTGGAAGAAGTGACCAGTCTAACTGCTTCAGGCTGAACTCGAGGGGCTGAGCTCTGCTCTCCCCAAGGGCTGGGGACTGTGTGGCCCTGTGACACAACACATGGAGGAGAGACTGCCACCCACCACAGCCCTTACTGCCCACGCCCAGGGTGATGGGGCCCAAGGCCACCCTGGCTTCAGATCATGGGATGGTGGAGCCAACCTCTGGGGTTTGCAGAGCAAACCCCACTCTGGCAGCGAACCACTGAGCCTGTGGTGATTAATCACCTACAGCCTCAGCATATGCCAGAAATGGCTTTAGCTTCCCCCAAAAGCTGGAACAGATGGTCCTCAAGTTCTTAACCCAATAAATGTACACAGACACACAGAGACACATGTACATACATATAGATATATATAAATACACCCGCCGGTTTGACACCCTCTACCCCACCTCATCCTGCAGACGTGCAAGGCTGGGCTGAGCCGTGCATTCCCCAGCCATGCTCACCCTGCTCTCCTCCCGTGACAGACGGATTTAATGCTCCACTTTTCCCAAGACTCTGGGACACAGGAACATTCCAACACTAAAAGAGCTTGGACCTAGCCTGAGAGAGAGCTTGTCCCACATATCTGCTGGCCAGAAGCGGCATGAAAAAAGGAGATTGTCACCAGAGCGAAGACTAGCTTGAATTCACACCTTTCATCTGGGCTCCCAGTGGTTCAGGCTGTAGTGTGGGGGTGTCATCAGAGACCTTTGTAGCTGGAGGAGAGGGACTGGCATCACCAGCGCTCATGTCGAGGTAAACAGCTGAGGATAAATGGGATGACTTTTATTCTTCATCTGTTCATGATGGCACTGGTGGCTGCTGTGACCAGAGCCACAGGTCACAATGACATCAGGCCATTAATGGGACAAAGGGTGACAACTGGGATGATTCAAGAAGCAGGGAAGGGGCAGGGGGGAAGAGGTGCTCAGGAGGAGCAGACACAGAGTGCTGCTGTCTCCTCCCTGGCAGACAGCACGAGCTGGCTCTCCGTGAACCTGTCTGTAGCAGTGGAAAACAGGGACAGCACAGTGGCTGCAGGAAGGGCTGGCTGACCGATAACTCTCTGAAATTAAACTAATTGCATTGCCTAGTAAATTATAACAGCAGCCACAATACCTTTGCTCTTCTCCAAAGATGCAGAGTGGCTTTATGAGCATTAATTAACTTGACTCACACAAGCCTGTGAGGCAGGTACAATTAGATCTGTGGAGAGGGATGTCTGTAACTCCAGGTCCCACAGCCTGGAGTGCGCAAGGGGTCCCCACAGGACCAGCTCCCTCCCCAGGGTGCGATTACAGCCCAGGCGATCCCACTCCCAGGACTCCGCTCTAATTAACCATCCCATCTCCCTGTGCACTCACATCCATATTTATCATGACTTCCTAGAACAGACAAAAGGAAAAACCATGAGAAGTTTTGCTCACAAACAGCCACTAGCAGCAGCCCTTCATCCTGGCCAGGCCCAGAAGAGTCTCTCTGTCCTCATCCCATGAGCCTGCATTCCTCTGCTCCCACCTGGCACACCCATCCCACGGGGCTCTGCAGGTCTGTGTCAGTCTGCTCCCACACCTGGGTGTGCTGGGCATGAGGCAGCCCTGCAGGAATGGGACATGGCACATGGGTTCCAGATACTCTACAGGCTTACCTCCGTGTCCCTGTCCTCTACCCTCTGAGATCTATGAGACTCCGTTCAACACAGTGCCTGTGCTCCAGAGAGTGCTCCCTGTGATGTGAAGCAAGGGGAGAAGAAGCAGAAAAATCCACGGATACACACCTAAATAAAATATTTTAAAGTGAATTTCCCATGGGGAGTCAGCAGCTCTTTAATACTGTGCTGTCTTTCCTGGCCGATCATGTTGTCACTCCAGCTGGTGGGAGAGTGGTTACCAGCTGCCTATGGGAAGACAGGAATGTCTCATCCTGCCTGGGAGACCTGCACTGGCTCATCCTCCTGCACCACTCTTGACTCCACAAACAAATGGCTTCTCGCAGCAGGAACAGGAAGGCAGCAGGAGGGTCAGCAGACACGTGTGCCGCCATGGACCCCTGCCCTATCCCCAGCGGGAAATGGAGTGCTAGGTCCCAGCCACGAGGAACACAGGGTTTTGCTCAGGAATGAGGAGCTTTGCTGGTCTCACAGGTGTGGAACAAAATGGAGCCTTTTGCATTCACTCACTCCTGAGCCACTGGCCAGCTGGGACACTGCCCTAGCCCTGGAGTTCTGGCTCTCCCTCCAGCAGCCAGTGGGATGCAAAGCCATACAGCTTTATCCTTTGCCAGTCCCCACTGGTGCCTGGCTGGCCTCCATCCTGGTCCTCAGGCTGAGGGCATTTAAGATTGGAGAAATACTGTAGGAATTAGGGAGCAATACCGTACACACAGGGACATCCTACCCGCGGTCCCTGTGGGACGGCATGACCCCGGGCTAGGTGCCCTGCCCTCTCCACTGCTCCAGTCACTGCTGCCACCCCAGAGGCAGAGGCTGTGGTGTGGAGTGGGGACAGCTGCTGTGAATGTCCCTGTAACAGCAGGCGTCACCTCCACTGGACACAAGAGCTCTGTGCCCTGTGGCAAAGCCAATGCAGCTGAGCTGCACAAACTCACCAGGTGAAAGCTGGCCAGCTGCAACTTGCAACCTCTGTGAACGGGGAAGAAATAGTTACTTCCCCTAATTACAACTTAAATGCCAAATAAATGCCCTGTCTGCTATGGTAATTGCAATGTCACTGGGTGATTAATGCCTGCTCTGCACTCCGAGAACCTGCACCACATCTGGAAACCATGATAACCCACACCCTGAGTGCCCCGGCTCTAGGCAGCCGTTCTGTTCCCGGCTCGCACTGGGTCAGAGCATGGGCGCAGCGGGCACTGGCCAGCAGAGCTGCTCTGCACCCCTGCCAGGAGCCGTGGCTATGCCCAGCTCACAGCCCAGCCCCAGAGGCAGCTCTGTGTCCCCACAGCGCACAGGGCCCGGACCTATCCCATCCCAGAGGCTCCTTGAAGCTGCTCTTGCCCCAGCCAAGTGACCCCCAGCGCTGATCAATGCCAGGCTGCACATCAGCATCGATCCTCCAGCTGATCTCGGGTCCCAGTGGCAGCATTGCCCTCCTCCCAGGGCTTCCTGTGGACTTGTCACTGTTACTTGTACCCACTGACACAGAGTGGGAACGGGGGACCTGGCCCCATCCCGCCCCACAGGCAGCCCCAGGCCAGCTGCAGGCAGCCAGGGCTGAACTGCACATCCTTGGCTGCTGCCACTCCTGAGGGGCAGCCACTGGGGAGAGGGAAAGGGTTTTAGGTTTAGTCGTATAGGTATAGGAGAGTCTCAGTGACACTTGCTAACTACAATTTAGAAAACAACAGAAGGAAATTCTAGAGAAAAGCTCAGCATTTAGTCTCACCCCCACCCCCATTTTTTTCCTTATTCAAAAGAAATTATCTTTTAAGCATTAAAAAACTCCCCAGTGCTGCTGATATAAATGCAGTGTAACCTTGAATTATATGTAGCAGGGCTGGCTTTCATTATTTATTAGCAAGATCAATTAGAATATTCTGTTTGCAGAAGAATATAATCCAATATGTACTTCAAGCACTAACAGCTAAATATATGCTTATTTAAAAATCAATCTAAAAGTCAAGGTTTCCTTTGTAAATCCTTACTACAGATTAAAAAAAAAGCTTTGAGTGTTACCACCTGCTGAATGCTGTAGTCTCAAGGAGACAGTTATACATTTTAAAACATCTCAAATGGGAATTGATTGTAACAGGCAAACAATTGCTGAACCCCCAGCACGGAGGACTCACGGTATGTGTGAAGGCTGAGTAGTTCCCATGCGTGGGCACCCTGGGACCACAGCCCAGCCACTCCACAGGGAAGTGGGAACAAGCCCCCCGACCCGGGCAGTGACAGCCACCACCCCCCTGCCTGCTGGGAAGGGCACCGGGCGTGTGCCAGCCGTGCTGAGTGACGCACGCCGACTCACAGCATCCCAGCACAGACTTGTTTTTCACTGACTTCCCCGGGCTGACATGGAGCCAAGGCATCCGCCTGCCAGCCCAGCTCAGGATCCGCAGTGTCCTCGCCTTTCTCCCCCGAATCACAGGTTTCTAAGATTAATTGTCATGTATAATTTATTGACCTCAGCCACGACCTTGGCCCAGCGTGGTTTCCTTCCTCTGCACTGTGGCAATGGCAGCAGCAGGCTCTGGCAGGGCAAGGGAGCGCCAGCAGCACAGTGCTCAGTGCTCCTGGTGCCAGACGAGTCGAGGGGCTGCCCCACAGCCCTGGAGATGCTCTGGCCCCTCTGTTTCCACTCCATCCCCACCCTGCAGAGCCATTTTCCCAGCTGTGCCACTGCCTGCTTTAATCTCCCCCCTGCTGCCAGCCAGGCGCAGGCTGCTCAGCCAGCTTCCCGCTTCTTCTTCTTCCTTAAGCCCTTTCTCTTTCGTCTTTCATTTTTAAATCTTATCTCCAGGTAAAGAGGGTATTTGATGGGATCAAAAAGTGACCTTTAACAAGGGTAGCAGAGCTTCAAACGATATCCCTGCAAGTTCATGCACACTCAAGTGTTAAAGGGAACAGTTCTCTGATCTCCTGTTCCTCAGTGGAAAAGTCATTTCACAAAGATTTCTGCCAAAAGCCGATGCAGCAGACTGAGGAAACTTTCTTAAAACCCAGCACCTAGAACTTGGCACAGGCTGTCCTCAGCTTCTGATAAACCAATCCTTTAAAATTTTTTGGTCTCAGTCTTCACCAGCAAGCGCTCCAGCCACACCATCTGCACCTGGGTGGAAGGAGAGATGGAACTGAATGATCTTTAACATCCTTTCCAACCCAAATCATTCTGTGAATCTCTGGAGTGTTTGTTTCTCTGCTCAAGTTCTCCATCTCTTGCCAGTTTCCTGGGTCTGACAGATTCCCAACTATCTCCTATCTTTCACTCAGCTGAATAAAATCCCTGAAATGCGTCTTAGGTAAAACATTCCAGCCGTAGAGGGAGGTGCGACAGAAGCAATCAGAGGGATCAGACAGCAATTAGTGGGCTGAAAATACAGCCAAACAGAGCACAGTGGACAGACACCCCGAAGCTTCCCAAGGCCTCCTCAACAGCACTGTCCTGCTCCAGCCTGGGAGAGATGCAGGGAGGGACCAGCAGCGTGAGCTGGTGGGTGGCATATCCCTTCCTGAGAAAACAGGGCTATTTGATCTACAAGCTGGGGGTGACTCCAGTCTTGCTTGAGACCAAGACCTGCAGATCTCCCCTAAGCACCTTGCGGATAAATTCCAAGTGGGAGAACAGCCACAGCTAAGGAATGGTGTGGGTACATAACAGTTTGGCTCCTGAGCTTCTGCCGTGCCATGGTGTCAATGAGTTGTAGCGCTGTGTCCCCTGGGACCGTGGCAGACCAGAAGGGAGCAGGGGGGTGAGGCCATGTTATGCCAGATCAGGACAGTCCCACGCTCTCCTGTGGCAGCCCAGAGCCAGCGCTGGCAGTGACACGATCCCCATGCCACCAGGGGGGCAAGGGGACACACGTGGGGTCCCCCATGTGTAGCGGAGCTTGCTGGTGCCTCCACAGGTGGCAGGGTGCCCGGAGTGCGGTGGACAGACGGAGCGGAGGGTGGGCGGCAGTGAGAGCAGCGTTAATCATTTCCGCGCACCGCGCACAGCCCAGCGCCGCACTCGGGAGAGGGCACCGCTCACCCACCCCTGCCTGCTCTGCACCGCCAGCACCCGCGGCTCTGCTGTCCCAGAGCGGCATCCCTCCCTGCGCGGGCATCCTTCCCTGCTCGGACATCCCTTCCTGCTCGGACATCCCTTCCTGCGCGGGCATCCTTCCCTGCTCGGCCATCCTTCCCTGCTCGGCCATCCCTTCCTGCTCGGCCATCCCTCCCTGCTCGGACATCCCTTCCTGCTCGGCCATCCCTCCCTGCTCGGCCATCCTTCCCTGCTCGGCCATCCCTCCCTGCTCGGCCATCCCTCCCTGCTCGGGCATCCCTCCCTGCTCGGCCATCCCTCCCTGCGCGGGCATCCCTTCCTGCGCGGGCATCCCTCCCTGCGCGGGCATCCCTTCCTGCGCGGCCATCCCTCCTTGCGCGGCCATCCCTCCCTGCTCGGGCATCCCTCCCTGTCCCGCTCCCACCGTGCCTCTGCGGAGAGAGGGGCGAGAGCTGCCAGCTCCGGGTGCTCCTGGCAGGGACACGCAGAGCTGCGCTCCCCGCTCCAGCTGCCCACACTCACATCCCTGCAGCACCTCGCCGGGCGGATGGCGACCCGCCCCCGCGGGCCAGCAGCCAAGGGGTTAAAGTGCCTTGTTATTGCTTTTGTAGCCGGGCTTCACTTATTTGCAGCCGGAATTCCCCAGGAGCCAGGGCTTCTACTAGTGGCTCTGCTGTAGAACCATGTCATTATAGATTGCAAGTTCCTTAAAGGTCAGATAACACAACACAATTGAATCATATTAGTGAGCATGGCGAGCTGATATTTTGCTAGGAAAACCCATAAAGCAGATTGTTTGCTGCAGAGAAACACACTGTTGTATAGCAAAGCCAGTGTAATTGTCTGCACAAACAAACAAGTGATTTATGAGAAAACTCTCCCATGCTGCAGATCCTTGGGGCGGGAGCCAGCAGGACCAAGTGCTGGGCACCCCGGGCAGGTTGGATTTCAGCTCGGGTTACAGCACTGAAATACATCCCAAAAGACAAGTAGGGAAATAAACAATTTCCCAGCGTATTGTTCAGAGACAAATACTCGATACTTCATTTAATGTCTGCATGCAGGTAGTGGTTAATCCAAGACAGTGCTATTAAAGAAATGCAGAATTGATTGTGAGGATGATTGAAGATTTCTGAAGTGCACAATTTCCAAGGCTGTGATGACCCCACCTTTTTTTTTTTTTTTTTCCTACTTTGCCTGTAATCTATTCGGACAAATCCTTTTATCACATTTATTTCCTTTCCAAGTTCCAACAGTATGATTAATTACGGAACTTTGCAGTCCTACTTACCCTACTGCACGCTGTAATTTTGCTTCCTTTTAAAATGGTTTTCCATTCCTAACAGACACCTTTCCTTTTTCGGCTCCTTTACTTTGTCCCTCTGAAACCTGTTGTCACTACCCCATCGCACCAGCAGCCACCCATCCTGCCTGATTCCGCAGGTCCGTCTGGAGGCAGCCAGCACCAGTGGTCACTCGCTTTCTGCTGCAGAGGGGCTCAGGCCTTTCTGTGGGGAAAGGCACAAACATCTTTTCCCAAAAATTTGGGTGCTTGTCAGACCCTAGGGTCTGCAGCCCCTCCGCCAGCCTGGAAATTCCATTTGGTTCTAGATTTAACTTCAGAATGAAAAAGGAACTGGAATCAGCACACCTGCTTTAACCTTCCCCAGTCACAGAAAAAGGAGAAAAGGTAATTAAAAAAATGATTTTGAATACACAAAGCCACATATCCTCTCACTGACCTTCAACACCTGCGTCAGCTGTCCGGGGCAGCGGAGCAGGAACACCACTGGCTCCCACTCCTGCCTGTGCTGGCTCTCCTCCGCTGCATTTCATTGTGTCCCAGCCAAACAGTGGTGAAACACAGGCAGAAAAGCAATTAGATTTAAATCTTGTTTCCTCTTTCTATCTTGCCTTTTTCTTTTCTCTACTTAGATGGTCCTCAGTGCACTAATAGGATTTGCGTTTAGCACGGTGTGAAACAAATGATTTATGGGTCTGTCCACACTACACACTCCCAACACCACTGCAGCTCCCTGAAAGGGCACTCCAAGAGTAGCCAGACGAGAGTGTTCTGGCACTCTGTGTAATTCTTTGTACACTCTGCCCACACGATCACTGCCATCCTGGCTCTCACAGTGCCGTTGTGCTTTCCTCACACTGCACTTGGCACTGCTGAGGGAGGAAATGGGACCAAGACCCTTGACCTGCTTCAGCCTCTGCTGCCACACACGAGCCACGCTGCTTTCACGAACCGATCTGCTGCTTTAATTGAGATTTCAGCTCAGATTGACTTGTGCCTCATCTAAGCCAAACAGGGGCTCAGTCCCTGCAATTCATTACCAACAGGTAATGCAAAGGCCATGCAAGAACTGACCAGACCCAACAACTCAAGCACGGTCAGGAGCACAGAACATCAACGGCTGTAGTGACTCAGGTGCCAAAGCCCTACTGAAAGTCTCTGGGACGGGTCAGATTTTCCTGGTGGCTCTGAATGTGGCTCTGTCAGCGCAGCTCCTGCGGCTCTGCGCCAGCAATGCCCTTCATTAATTCCTAATGCTGCCCCAAGTACATCTCGTGTCCTCCAGGGTTTGGCAGCCCCCGTGAGCTGGGGCACAGAGCACAGCTCCCTACCTTCCTTCCACATATAACAAGAAGCCAAATGAAATAATGAAAGAAACTCATTTTAATGCCACAGAGGGAATTGTTTTATTGCTAAAGCAGCAAATAGAACTAATTGAATCCACTGGAAAAAAAAAAAAAAGGAGCAAAGGAATGGAAAGGGTAGGTGTGGAGCACAGACAGAAAGGGCGAGCTGGAGCCTGAATATTCATGGACCTAGAAACTGCAAATCCTTGAATGCAAAATATCTTCATAACTGATCATACTGCCAATGGCAATGCATGCACAGCTTGGAGACAGGCTCGGAATGTTTGCATTTACAAGATTTTTTTTTTTTAAGTAATATTACAGAACAAATTCTCTGGTTCATTAAGCTGCTTTGCACCTCCCTGGTAAAACAGAATATCCTGGGAGTGAGCACCAGCACTGGCACAGGTTCCCACTGGCACTGAGTGCAGAGCAGGTGGCAGCGCACAGCTCTGGGACAGTTCTGGTGCCCCCAGCACCCGGCGGTCAGGCAGGCAGCTGCCTCCCTGCTGTGGGGGCTGTAAAGGCAGTTCTGACCTCAGTCCCTGCTGTGGCTGAGCGCAGTCCTGCATGGCTGGGCTGCCCAGCTGGGACACTTCACCCCAAATCACCTCCCCTTTCACATGCCACCAGTTACACCTGCCACGGGCTTTTAAACTCCGTTCTCAGTGTATTTTAATTTTCAGCAACATATATTTATTAATATGGGGGGTTTACATTTTAATTAAGGCAGAACTCGTGTTCTTCATTACAATACTAAGTCATCCAGCAAGGAACACCAAGGATATAAATCCCATTAATGAAGAAGGAGATATGAATCCTGCACTGTATGCTCCAGCACAGAGGCACCAGTACAAGATGACTCTCATATGAAGTGCAAAGTGAGAAAGCTGGATTAGAAATGCAGTTTATACTTCCAAGGGCCACACAACGTTCATCTGGCACCGCAGGCCCCGAATCTGCACCCCAAAGTTACCCAAAACACCAGTCCTACCTCAGTCTATTTTGCCCACCCTGAGAGGGAGTCCAAGGCACAACACGGCTGCCTGGGTGTGCCAGAGGGAGCACACAGTGCGGGTCCCTCCTGGATGCTGACAGCCACCCGTGGGAGGGGAAGGGCTGCAGCTGAGACCCTCCCCAGCAATAGCAGCAGTGCTGCAGGATGAGGGTGCCTCCCCAGCCTTGGGGTACGTGGGGGCTCAGCTCTCCCCAGGCTCACTGCAAGACAGAGGCAAAGGTGAAATCCACCTCTCTGCAGAGCACCCCCCTTCCTCCCTAGACCAGCATCCCAAATCCGTACCCTCTGGGCACAGCAAAGAGCTTCAGGCTCACCTCTGCCTGCAACACACTCCAAGCATTAGAGAAAGTTAATAGGGGTCACGGGGGGAGCCGCACTGGGCAACGCTGTGCCAGAGCACCCCAGGGAAGGACCCTGAACTGCGTGGCAAGAGACAGACCCACCACGGTGCCATGGGGCCCTCTCCAGCCAGAGCCCCGCTCCCGTATCCATCACCCTGCTGACAGCCAGCAGCTCTGAACCTGCACACTAATAAACAGCTCCTTACCCAGCCTGGCCATGGGAAAGCGCTTCTTCACCATTGCCCACTGCAAAAAAAGGGCTGAGGAGTTCCTGATCAGGTTTCCCAAAGAAACCCATCTGCGGCAGAGACGTGGATCACCTCCCACTGAGACGACCACATCCCAAGATGAGAGTGCTTCAGAGTATTATGTGGGAACAGAGTAATAATAAAACACCTTGCTGTAACTTCAGCAGCAGTGGCTCTAGCAGAAAAGCCTGTAATGATCTAATAACACATTTCCCTTGCTGCCACTCCAGCCTTGTGAAATCCAGGGTAGTCTGAGACATAAATCCATCCCAGCTCTTCTTTTGTCATTAATTGTTAGGCTATTTGTATTACACATTTCACATACCAAATAGACTCCAATTTCATGGTGGGGCTAGACTGCAGAAATGTTTCTTTTAATCTTTTTTAATTTTAAAGTGGTACCAAACTTTTAATATTTTCTAATGGAGTGTATATTTTACTCACATCTAACAGTATCACTACAATTTAGGAGCAATAAAAGTCAAGCTCCCATCTGTACAATAAGCTCACAGCTCTATTTCCAAAGTTCAATCAGTTAACCTAGGAGAGCAATAACTTCCCTACAATGAGCAACGATGCAGAATAATATTTAGATAGAGATAAACCCTTTTTGCATAGGAAATTGCATTATGATTTGCTGGGTCTATGAAATTCTCAGCAAGATGCTGTAGTTTACCAATGAAGTTGTTGCCTCAGGCATTTTTCCACAGTGCTTCGGTTTTTTGGGGGGGGTTCTAGACGATTTTGAGCTGAGTAAGGAGCCGTTATCATTCCAGATCCTGGCGTGTGCAGCAGACACAGCAACAGAGCTCCTGCACCCTCTTCCCCACGCTGGTAGTGCAGGATGAGCAGCCCAAACAGCAGCTGCCCCATCTCAGGGGCTGTGCAGCCCTGGAGCCTCTGCCCCTCCACACTGCACCAGCGCCTCTGGGGTCTGCCCTGCCAGACCCAGCTCCTGGGGGGTCACACACACGGCTACAGCAGCGATCGCAGCAGGCGCCTGCGTGCCCTGGATTGTGCTCTTTTGGCCAGACACCCATTTCTCTGGGGGAGCCCTTAAAGACCAAGAGCAGGAACACTGCTGAGTGCCATCCCTTCACCGCCGGGCCCCGGGCAGGTGTAACGCCCTCTCTTCTGTGGCACAGCTCAGCACCAGCACCACCCATGGCCCCGACATCCTCTCTCCTGCTGCAAAATCACCATCCCCACCACATGGCCTGGCACCCCGGAGCCCCTCTAGTTCATGCCTGACTGTGGATTTGCCTTTCTGTGCAAGGTGAACAGCTCATGTAGGGGACGCAGAGCCCTTTCCTGAGGTACCAGTGTCCTTCAGTGCACGCTCTGCCTTCACAGGCCCCAGTGTCACAGAGCATGAGGCAGAGGTGGTGACTGGTAATTTGGGAATTAAAAGGGTACAAATAAAGAGCCCCAAAATGAGCTTGAGTGCTGACAGTGCAGGGGAGCGGCACTGTGGGATCGATGCTGGCACTCCCCGGGGAACAGACCCAAGGAGGGATGAACCAATAGCCAGTTAAAAACCTCCAGCAGCAACAACTTTAGGATCCATAGTCTGCCACCCGCATTTCCCGAGTCAGCACTTTGGATGGAAATGGTCGGTTTGCTGTTGAACAAGCAGGACCAGAGCCGAGTAACTGACAGTTTGTCACCTGCACAGGTGACGCAGCACCTCCCACCCAGGGCTGAGTCGGGAGGTGACCCCTTCCCACATGTCTGGGGCTCAGGGGTGGGCCCTGAATGGGCGGCAGCAGCTGAGCCTCCCAGGGCACAGAAGCACCTGGAGAAGCCTCAAACCCTTTGGGGCTGGTGCACCCCCCATGTTGGCATCACACAGGTTGGGTGGGTTTGTCTCCCCCCTGGCTGGGGGGCGGAAGCTCCTGCTGCCGGCTGCTGAATCCAGCCACGGTTTAACACCCAGTCCTGACGCTGACATTGGCTTCCCACAAGCGTACTCATGGCTCTGCTTAATTATATGAGTGTCCATCAAGAACAAATACAGAAAGGGCAGAGCTGAGGCTGAAATAAAGTTATTTGCAGATGTGAATGAACACTAATACTAAATATATCACTGTACCCTTCTCAATGCAAGATGAAAGGAAATACACTCTAAAACAAAGGAGAACTGCAGATCTGGGCTACCACAGCAGCGCTGCTCTGCTCGGATCCAAAATGATTACTGCTAATAAAGGAGGGGGCCAAGTCCAGTCCAGCCTGGCTCTGAAGGGAATGGAAATCAGATTTTGGCTTGAAATGTGTTTCAGCTATCTCCGTAATACAAAATAAAGTCTGGCAGATGGAGTTATTTTTATCCAAAGCTAGTTCTGTTTAGTAGGTCGGTGGCTGTAACTGATGTCCCTTTGCTAGTTCCCCTTCCCCCAGGTCTCCCTGCCTCAGTTTCTCCAGGCACTGACAAGATTGGAGCAGACAACTCCAGTATATTTTGGGAGGATCCTACTTAGCTGCAAAAATCAATTGTGAATTTTGCATCCACCCCCAGCATTTGGCCTGTTTATATTGCCAAATATATTCTGTAAAGAAGTACTGTACTTCACAGGAGAGCTTGTCAAGGTAAATACCTTCATTTACATAAAATGTGACTAGCAATTGAAATGTTAAAGCCATAAAGAGCAAGTTTATGATCCATCCTTGATGCCTGGATGTATAATATGACAAGGGGGGAAACACTGTGCCTTGAAACATTTACTAAATTGGTGTGTTGACGCTGGGGAGGGAAATGGGAGACTTTGAAAAAAAAAGGTTGGAGGGTTTTTTTGAGGGGTGTTATTTTGGCTTTTTTCTTCTTCCTTTTCATAAGTATGAATCGTTTTCCCAGCTTTCTACAGTCAGCTTTCAACACTCTCCTGCAGCTTGGAAACTGCAGCTACCTAAATAACAAGCGGGGGGAGCGGTGCCCACATGCGGAGCAGGGTCTGGGCAACAGCTTGGCCATGCCCAGGGAGAGGAGCAGCTCTTGGCAGGGTCAGGGCCCAATCCTGCCCAGCCACTCCCCGCACACCCCGGACAGGCACCTTTGACCCAAACAGGAATTTCTCACTGTGATTAAAAATACTCATAATTCTGGACTTTCCTTTAAACTTTTCCAAATATAGGGGAAACCAATTTAAACCTCTTACAACCCTAAATAATACTTATTAAAAAGTGGATAAAAAGGCTAAAATGAACTGCTGCTCACATGCATGTGACAGTGAAATTACAATATCCATACTGGATGCTCTGGAAAGTTTGATTGTGCAGGATCCTCACCTGGACTCCATACAAATGTTTCAGCCATTCATTCATGCTCATACCCTAAAAACCCTTTGCAATTCATTGAAACCACTTCAAGCAAAAATCATCTGAAAGAAATTACCTCTGTGTATCACACTCTAAGCAGTGAGATATGTCCCACATGAGCCAGTCCAGCCCCCAAAGCAATAAAATTTCTGCTGAAGTGCATGAAATAATGACTCAGAGAAAAGGAGGCCCCATGACAAGAAGAGGTAAAAGAAACCCATGAAAAGAAAGACACTGACCTTTGTCTATACAAGGTGTCACAAATTTGTGTTGGAATTTTGACTTCGAAAATCTAAAGCCTTTGTCCATAACTTTCTTTGAGAAGCTGCTGTTCCTTCTCTGCCAGTCTGGGCTCTGTGCAGAGTGGAGTGAGCCTTGCTGAGCCAGGGAGCAAGTAGGGCTTGGGTGCATCATTTAAACCAGAGAACGCGACCACCCAACGCTTCCCTTTTTGCTTCTCCAAGGCGCTATTTTTCCCCAGGTCTATTTTCAGGTTTTCTGTAGCTCTACATGCACAAGCAGTACTGTGCTCACAGAGAGAGAAAAGCTCACAAACTTTGACATCACAGATAACACTTAAACCGTTAGCAGCAAAGCACCAGAGTGTTTACAAAGCGGGTTATTGAGCAAAATCCTAGAGAAAGGATGTTCTTGAGACTACAGTGCAACAGTTCAATGATTTCAGGGCTGATGACGTGCCAGTTTCCTACATGCTCCAAGGGGTGTTCCAACAGGCATTGGGAGAGGCGTCCCCTCCATGCGTGGCCCGTGTGCTGAGCCCTGTGTCCGTAACCCTCCCACAGGAGCTGTGTGGCTGCTCCTGTTCGCAGGCTCCCCACACACACCGGGATCAGAGTGGGAGCAGGGCAGGACCCCCGCTGGGCATGGTGGTGGAACATGGCCCTGGTCACTCCCCTCCACCCTTTGGAGGGAATGGGGCCGGTGCCTGGGGGCTGCCAAGGGGCAGAGAGCACCCTCTTGCCTCCCCTTCTTGCTCCCACCCTTCTCTCAGCACTTTGTGCCCAGTCAACTACAAATACATTTCACAAGGAGGCAGAAGCAGTGACAAGCCCTGCAGGAGTGGGCTCTCCAGAGCCCTCCTGCCAGCGTGTTGGCCCTGGCACTTCTCTCGCTCTCTTTGCAGGAAGAGCCAGCGCAGCACACAGGGGCTGCAGGTGCTGAGAGCAGCTGCCATTCCCATGGCTACAACTGAGCAGCCTGTGGATAACCATCATCAGGTGATAAAACACTGCAAATAGACACAATTCATTCCTTCAACCCATTCCTTGAGCTAAAACAGAGCAGAAAGGAGGGAGACAAGTGTTGCCCAGGAAGGGTGCAGTGTGGGCTCCCCTGGCCCGGCACACAAAGCAGGGGCAGGGGCAGGAGATCCCCAGCTGTGGCACACAGCAGATTCACTGCAGTAGCTCTGGGTGCAGAAGAAAATCCATGCCTGCTGCTGGAGTAGCCTCTCATCAGTCCCCAGATGGGTGAAACATGGGGGCCAACCAGCACAGAGCTCGACCCCTGCTCACAGTCCCCAGCCCAGAGCCAACCCAGGCAACAGCAAAGTCCAATACACTGGACCCACAGAGGAGAGAGGCAGCTGAGTCACTACATTTCAGCAAAAGCCAACTCACAGCAGGGCCCAGAAACAAAATCAATACACTTGCCCTAAGTTACCAGAAGTGCAGTGGGCACAATACTCTGGCAAGGCCTTTTGCAGAGAAACACAGCAGTTCCCAGGCTCTGCAGCAGTGCCTGTGGGCAGCAGCAGACCCCAATCCATCTGCCCATTGTAGGTGTTCCCACAGTGCCGTCAGCACGGGCTCACAGTGCTGATGGAAAGGGTTTGATTTCCTGAATGCCCTGAGCTGATCGGAACAGCACAGGCACTACCCAGCTACACAATTACAGCTCACAGCAAGGTACAGCTCACAGCGAGGTGACACTGTGTGGGATGAGGCTGAAATGGCCCCAAGCTATTGCTGCCCAACAGTTGTTAGGGGATGTTAAAGAAAGGTCCCCCCCACATCCCTGGACACAATTCCTGCCAGCAGCCATGGCAGCAAAAGCCGGGTGCTCCGAGGCTGGATCATCCCTGAGCATGCAGGGATGGCCCCACTGCCCCAGCCTCCAGGTCAGCACAGGAAGGAGGTGAGATGGCCCCATGGAGACCAGAGCCCATGGCAGCAATAACAACACAACAGCCGCCTCCCCCATAACAGACGAATTGAGTGTCCGCAGGGATGCGACCGGGAGTGCCAGCCCGGAGCCACGGCCAGCGGCACCACGGAACCGCTGACTCCCGAGCACGTGCTTATTACCGAGAGAAGAGCTCCCTGTCACGGCATTATTCATTGTTTGTATGAGGGCAGCAGCTCACCAAATAACACACAGGCCTGACTGCTCGGGAGAACACTCCAAAAAACCCAGACAGGCAGTGCAAATAGCATTAGACATGCAAGCCATTCCACTGCCTGTCATGGTGACTGCTCCTGCAGCGGGGCCACTCCACGCACACAGCTACACCCTGCCCAAGTGCTCAGCACTGGAGGCCCAGGGCAGAGAGGGGAGTGTGATCTAATCACAGATATGGCTGCAGCCTCTCCATGAGGGTTCCACCGAGGAGGAGGCAAGGAGTAAACAATGTGCATGTATGTACACATAGAATTTAACTCTTGCAATCTTGTTACGAATCTCCAGTGTTTCTGCTAAAGGCAGGATTTCAAGATAGCCTTGAAAGTGCAAAGTGACAGAACGGAACACCCTCACTGTGCTGAGCCTGCAGGCAGCTGGGAATGGTGTGGCTGGGAGCACTGGGCTGTTCCACTCAGCTCAGAGAACCTCAAGGGTGCCCAGGTCATGAGGTCTCCTGTGCTGGTCATCTGCACCAGCAGAAAGATGCAACTAAAGCCCCCCCATGCTGGTGCTCGGAGCCCCCACTCCCTTCCCAGCCACCTGCAGCATTTCTCTTCCAAAACCCCCAGAGCAGTCACCAGCAGCATCTGAGCATCCCAAGGTATTGGCACCTGCACAGGTGACCCCAGTCCACCACCCACAGCGCTGGTGCAGGGCAGCGTGGCCACTGCGCCGTGCCAAGCAGGATCACCTCCCACTCCTCCTCCAGTCACACAAAGCCACTGGGACCACACCGACTCCAGGGCTCCCCTGCGGACCCCTGCCCTGGGCTCCCTCCTCTCCGAGACCAAGCCAAGGCCCCCAGCACCACAAGGGGACAAACCTGTCCAGGTGTTGGACACTGTGGGCAGTTTGCAGTTCCCATTATCCACAACATCCCCTACACACTTGTGTGCCCTTGATCCACACCCAGGCAGGGAACTCAGGCATGTTCCAAATGCTGCGCCTGTCTGTGCCTGTAATGAGCGTTTGTGGATGTAACCTCCATTCCCTGGCCTCAGAGGCCTCTCTGTCATTCTGCCATCCTTTCTGTGCTCTCGGAAAGGCTCCCAGTGCTTTTCCAAATGCAGCATAGCTCAGGGCAGAGCTCACGGCATGGGACATGCCCACTGAGGCATGAGCATCACACTGGAAAGAGCAAATGCCTGCAGTCCAGCCTGGCCACAGGGGACAAGCAGAGATCGCTCTGTGCCTGGGCACGTGAGCAGGCAGGGGACACTTGGACACTGGCTAAAGATCAGCAGCAGCTCCTGCAGTAAGGATGCCATATCCTGGGGAAGGAAGGAGCAAGTTAAAAACAACGACTGAGAAAGGAACAGCAGAGGGAGATTGGATGCTGTTTAAGGAGAGCTGTACCGTGGAACTTGTCCTTCAGACAGCCCAGCATTAGGGTGGATGGAATCATAAACTGCAACTACACAAACAATTCTGGCAGCACAACAGAAACTAACCAAAACTAATCTTGGCCCAGTTCGCCAAGTATATGTGAGGGAATACATTAACTGAGCTAGAGATCAGAGACGGCACACAAACCTACAGCTTTCCCTACAGGTTATCAGGAAAAACAGAGCAAGGAGTGTGGAACTGCCATCCCAACATGTCACCCTGCCCCCAGCAGCACAGAGCTGGTGTCCCCTGGCCCGGTATTTGCAGCAACTCCAGCCGCTGAGAGAGATCCTGGACCAGACACCCAGAGCGTTTGGGGCTTTTCAATCTCAAGGCAGCAAAGACACGGGTAATGCGGCATGGGCTAAACACCAAGAACTGGCAATGCCCTGGTGCTGTCTCCATTTCACAAGTGGAGAAACCAAGCTGGAGAAGGCATTTCCCTTCCCTCCAGTGCTTTGAGACTGGGAGATAATCTTGGGACTGAACAACAAAGCAAGGAACCCTGAAGGTCTGCCATTCCCTTATTTCACTATGTAAGAAAAAACTTCAGAGTGTTAAAAGCTCACAGTTTGTAATGCAGAAATCACCATAAGGAGATGCTGGTAAAAACTTCAATAGTTGCTTCTTTGCTAAAAGAACATTGACATTTCTGTGGATAGGAAAAATCTCCAATTACTCTACCTGGGACACAACTGTGAGCTGTCAGCCTCCCTGGTGCACTCAATCAGGTAATCTCAGAGAAGGTCAGGAAGAAGCAGCTGCTGGGATGGACAGTGATCTTTCCCCGTTCTGCGGGGTTTGTGTTTGTATGGCACCAAAAGCTGGTCCATGACGACAGCCTAGCACCAGTACAGCACCAGGGGAGTTGTGGCTGCTGCTGAGGCACAGACCACCAGCAGTGTCCTGCCCCTGCAAGGCTGAACACTCTTGGAAGGAGGGGGGGAGAAGCACGTGTTTGGGTTGGGCCGGTGTGAAGATAACTGGAGGTCAGGAGCCAGGGCTGCAATGGCAACAGAGCAGCAGTGACATTTCTTTATCCTGTACCCAGAGCATCCACCCCACAGCCTGCACTGCTCACCCTCACACACCAAGGGTACCCCAACCTGTTTTTCTCCCACCTCTCCCCACCGAGCAGCAGAGCTCCAGGGCTTGAAATGAGCTGCATACACCAGAGAGCTGCAGGGATAGAAAATACCAAACTGCATTCTGCAAATGAAAACCTGTGTGTGCCTCTTACTCCACGAGAGGAGTTACACCCACTCACTAGCCCTTTTCTAGTAGCACGACTTTAAAGATGAAAAAGCAGCTGCTCCTCATATTCAGGGCTTGATCTTCTTCTGCCTATTTTGAATAAAACCAAACTTTTTTTATATGCCACTTTCTATCCTCTTCTAGCAAGTTTTCTAAACCTATTTTTCAAGGTAAGCCTTTCCTCCAGAAAAATTCAGTACAATAAAATACTGCATCTGAAATTATATCTATAAACACAATAACCATAGCCAGTCCTTTATTTCTTCCCCCCATCAGAAGAGCACACTGAAAACACTCTCAGGGACAACCTCACTTTCTTAGTGCTGATGTCCGCTTGCCTGAAATCCCTCCAGAAAATCCCACAGCATTTCACAAGAGCCAAGCGGATGCTACACCAAGTGTTATGAAGATTTTGCTTCCACAATCCCCAGAGAATCCCCACTGTCTTGAGTTTCTCACATTTAAATACCCCTGACATGAAGACCATGTACTTTATTTTAATAAAGAGTGACCAGATAATCCAGGCAGTAACTAACCTGCTGCCTCTCATTTTCAGCTTGATTTTCAGAGCAACGAAGCAGCTGCCATACTAACCACAACAAGAACTTCACCAGCTCAGCCACAGACTACTTCTTATCAAGAACCAATATGGTTTGCTTTGAACAGAGCAACTGGGAATTTTTAAGTTCTACTGATGTGCTGCATTCTGCTCAGAAATTTTTAGAGAGAAACACTGAGGCATCGCAATCCATTGATTTACTAAACCTGCCAAGACATTTAACACTTGCTCACTGCAGTCGAGTGTATTCTAATAACTAGGAGTTTTAGCGTAAAATTCCTTTAAAATGTTACCCAATGTCAGACAGCAGTATTTAGAGACTTCTTCACAAACAGAATTAGATCTTGTCAATGGAAAAAAACTTCCTGATGTGGAACTTGTTGAATAAAGAGGAAACCTTATTTGTGAAGCAAAGCCTGTGCTCGCATGAAGGCACCATCCTTCAGCCCTTCAGTCCTAGCAGCACCTGGAATAACTTGAGATCTTGTTTATTTCAGTAATTATTAATTACCGACCTATTTGGGCGTATTTTACACCAAGTACAGCTGAACTGCTACGGTCTGCTCACACACTCTGAGCAGCCGAGAGGGATGTTATTACAGATCTCCTGCTCTCCCACCAGAACACGGCGTTTTCAATCAGCACCGCCGCCAGGCGCAGCCCCCGGCGACCTCCCGCCTGCCCCGGCTCCGCGGCTCGGCGCTCCGGCTCCGCGCCCCGCGGCGCTCCCGCAGCCCGCGCCCGGCCCCGGGTCCCGCCGGGGGGAACACGGGACCCCCGGGACCGCACAGGAGCTTCTCCCGGCCCACACGAACACGCGTTCCTCCCTTCCCCCGCCGCGGATCGCGCCCGCAGTCCCCCGCCCTCACCTGTACCACTCCAAGCCCTTCTCGTAGTTCCTGTCGAAGAAGTGGGGCTCGGTGCCCACGGCCCGCACGTCGGGGTGTGCCCGGATGGCCTCCAGCAGCGCC